>OVAN01013194.1:0-13046 GCA_900406275.1 Anastatica hierochuntica
TCTCTGACAGATTCGTATAGAGATTCCAAATATGCGTGGTCAATGGGCACTTAAAGAAAACATGGTTAACTATCTCATCCGCAGAACCACACCTTTTACAAATTGTGTCACATTGAACTCCCTTATGAATGATGTCTGTAGTAACCGCCAAACTTCCTGTTATTATTTACCAAAGAAGATTTTGTATCTTCATTGGACATTTTAAAGTCCATGGGAATGCTTGCAAAGCCTCCAAACCTGGACCCCAACCATTGTTACTGATCCGATTTATCTCCGAAGAGTTGAGGAGTTTGTACCCCGACTTAACCGTATAATGTCCCAATTTGGTATAATGTCATACCACCTCATCATATGTGATCGTACGACTTGGATGGATACCTCGAATTAATGTTATGTCCTCGGGATTAAAAAGTTCCTGAAGAAATGGCAGTTGCCAGTCCCTCGTTGTTGGATCTATCAGTTGATAAACCTGTAACCCAGGATACCATTGCACTCCTTGGCCTCTGGCTGGCCGTGGGTGATCGTCCGGAATCCATGGATCGTGCCAGACTCATGTGTTTATTCCTGAACCTATCCTTATCTGAACCCCTTGCTTAAGCAGATCCTGAGTGGAAAAAATACTCCTCCAACCGAAAGAGGGTGAATGAGGCTTTTTTGCGTCTAAAAGGTGAACCTTCCTGAAATACCGGCCTCGTAAAACCCGAGCAACCAAAGAACCAGGGAACTGAATAAGCCTCCATAACTGTGTAGCCAATAAGGCGGACAAAAAGAGTAAAACACGAATCAACATCTATTTTTACCTAAAAAACAAGAAATAAATGGACAATTTCATGATACGGACAAGAAGAGTCGAAGGAACACAAAAACAAAACAAAATAAAACGTGTAAGCTTCATATTATTATTTAATGCGAAAAAGAAAGGAGAATAAGGAGCACACGAGCCTCTAAATATGTAGTTGCATAATGATAAAACGAGTGATAAAAGGAAATATGTCAAAAAGGATATCCACTAGAACCTTCTAGTAGTTGACCAACGACTTGAGTCCACATGGCAGCTATTTTAGTCGCTCAACGTTCAAAAAACGACTCTTTCTGAATCTCAATAAATGAATGGTCAAAATTAGATCAAACGGGTTGCAAAATAATCACAAGTGTTTCAACGTTACCGACACGTAACCATAAAACGTATTCCCTCTCTCTTGTTTAATATATAAGGAGAGACGGATAAGGAGAAAGAGTAGTATCTATCTCTCCGTGAAATCACAAAAACCAATAAGACCAGTTCATATAATATTATCTGTGTAGGAGACTGAATCTTGGTTTTGTTCATCACACCATACATCACACAACTTGTGTCGTTTGTTTTTACGTAAAGGGTCAGGCTGCTTCCCGGGTTTGCGTGGAATATGGATAACGTCGAGAGCAACAATGGAAACGAGGATGGTCCAAAACACAACCAAGTGGTGAAGATAAAGAGAGAGTTTGAGAAGATAAAGCAGCCCGAGATGAAGAGAGTCCTTACCGAGATTAAAAGGCGTCAACGTTCACGTTCTCCCCTCGGCTTAGGTAACAGATCTATTTCGGTTGGGAATTGATCCATGTTTGCCTTCTGTAATCGAGAGAGAGAGAGAGAGAGAGAGAGAGAGAGAGGAGGAGGAGGAGAGGTTCCTATACAAATACTTGCAGCCTTCGTTGTATATACGTTTCACTGTAAATACACTTTTGTTTCAATATGATGATGATATATACGAATCTCCAGGGCCCCCTTAAACACATTAAAACAGGAGTTATGGTTCACGTGCAGTAATTGAAATATAGAACTAATTACGTGTAAAAAGTTTCAAATCATGTTGGGCTTTTAAATGGATTCCTCACAAATGATTGCCCTCCGAATCTCCCAACTTTTTTATAGTAACCCCCCCCCCCCCCCCCCCNGTGGCAGTATAGGACTAAGAAAAAATCATTTAGAGACACTAACCAAAGACGATATAGTTTTAAGCCTAAGAGGATAGACTTGAGTAAATATTTCCTCCCTTGGAGATTTGATCTTCTTTGCGTAATCATCTAAGGTCGCTTTTATTCCTTTCTATCTCTGATCCTCTCTTTGGTTAAGCCACATTTTGAATCAGCCACTCTAACTCGTCTAAGCCTCATGTGTTAACATGATGGAGGACGATGCTATCCGTGGATGATTCTAGATCAAAGGAGATGTGATAAGCTTATAAGATCTACTGTAAGAATCAAAAGTCAAAGAACACAGGAAGAAAAGCACGTGAGATATCACGTGAGAGTTGAAGAAATGGAAAGAAAGCCTTAAACTCAAATAGAGGTTTTGCGGTTTCGTGGAAAGCTTTAGTATAAAGAGAGTGTGATGTTTCTTCATTCTCCATGCTTTTGGTGTCAGTTGTTTCGGATCAACCTGCGCATTAATATGGTTCTATCGTTGTAATAATATATGTCATTGGCTCTTAATAGGATTACATCGTTGGGTTTACAGAGATCGGGTTCTTAAACTTATTAATTGGTGCGGTGAGCATGGAAGTATTGTTCACATATGAAGCTTGAAGGCAAGCTTCTTTAAAGGGGGGGGAGTATTGATAAGCTTATAAGATCTACTGTAAGAATCAAAAGTTAAAGAACAGAGGAAGAAGAGCACGTGAGATATCACGTGAGAGTTGAAGAAATGGAAAGAAAGCCTTAGACTCAAATAGAGGTTTTGCAGTTTCGTGAAAAGCTTTAGTATAAAGAGAGTGTGATGTTTCTTCATTCTCCATGCTTTTGGTGTCAGTTGTTTCGGATCATCCTGCGCGTTTATATGGTTCTATCATTGTAATCGGATCTGTCATTGGCTCTTAATAAGATTACATCGTTGGGTTTACAGAGATCGGGTTCTTAAACTTATCAATTGGTGCGCTAGTGACAAGGATGATCTTCGGGAAAATGAATCCGCATCACGTTCTTCATGGATCTACGATCAAGACGTCGCCATCGACGCCACAGCCACAGCGTGGATTCGATGACATCTTCCGTTGTCTGGATGAGTTGGAGTTGAATCAGAAGAGTATTGAATCACGTCTGGAAGCTAAGATTGACGTGAAGCTTGACATCAAACTGGGGTCATTTGAACAGGAAAATAGAGCAGCTGCTTGCTTCGAAGCTTGGTCGTTGGCTGGATCATCGTTCTCACTCCGATTCGAAGCTAGTTCCAGGGGACTCGAGTAAGAACAAGTCTCCGATGGTTGTTGATGATTCAGATTTGGATCCAGCTGAGATTCACGAACATCATCGTCCTCTTGTGAGTAACCGTGACAGAGTGAGTGTGATGAAATCGCAAGAAGAATCGACTGAAATCGAAGCGATCAACACATATTCAACAAAGGAGGAGGAGACAAACTCATTGGGTTTTGTGATACCACATATTCTAGCTAAAGAGATGGTGCAAGGAAGAGAAACATGTCGTGAGATGGCTGAAATTTTTGTGGAATCAACAAAGGTCCACACCAAGCTTGGTGCACATCAAGTGTTCGACAAAATGCCCTGTAGAAACGACAAGTTACAACGATAGAGGAAGCTGAGATTATCTCCTAAATCTTGGATGTTCAAATACAAACAAGGGAAGCAATATATTGCCTTATCACGATCTGAGCACAAACTGAATTTCCTAGAGAACATCACACCAATTACAAAAGGGTGGAGACATTACAATCAGACTTTGGAAGAAGAAACAATGGACGATGAGTTCAAAGTAGTTAGTGCAAAGCTTCAGTCCTTCAAGGGCGGCAGGTTTAAAAGTATGCCTACAATGGAAACATGTGGTAGTTGGATAGGGTATGATGATGGTTTCGTGGAACATGTTTACTTATTGAGTTTCCAAGGTGTTTATCTTTATGGTTGGCTCACAAAGATGGAGAGATGTTTTCGACTTGGTCAATGTACCACAAAGGAAGAGTTAAGAATGATATCATCGAGTCTTGCGGGATATATTCTCATGTGGTATAACGAGGCAATGGCAAAAGTGGAATTCAAAGATTGGGAAAACTTCAAATGGAAGTTCGTGATTCAGCTTGGAAAGATCAAGAGACACAGATTCGATTTCTTTTTCATTCTCGATTTTGACATGGCTTGTGGGTTTTCATCTATATTTGTCTTCTTGTTCATCATTTTTAGTCTTGTGAGGGCTAAGCCACAAGTTCTAAAAGACGGGCACGATGTTACTACAGTGGTCGATGGCTACAAGTCTGGTTCGAATCCACACACTGTTCATGCTCTACTAGGATCTTCTAATCTGATTGTCCTTGATTCTTCGGGCAGCACATTCTACACGACGTCTTTTCCTTTGTCCGTTGATAGTGTGATGAACAGTTTTGCTGGGGATGGAAATCCCGGTTATGTAGATGGTAAAGCTGGTAACGGTCGGTTCGACAAGCCCCGTGCTTTTGCTGTGGATGCTAAAGGGAGTGTCTATGTTGCTGATAAGAGCAATAAAGCTATACGCAAGATCAGATATTCAGGTTATGTAACCACTATAGCTGGAGGAATCTCAAATTCATTTGGACATAGATATGGACCTGCTCAGAATGCAACTTTCTCTAGTGATTTGGAGATAACTTTTGTTCCTCAGAGATGTTGTTTGCTTGTTTCCGATCATGGAAACGCAATGATCCACCAGATAAATTTAAAAGAGGAAGATTGCCTCGAAAGCTCTCATTCAAATTTAGGAACATACTCTCCTTGGTCAATTGGGATTGTCCTTTCATGTTTTCGCGGGGTAATCGTAGGATTTGCTGTTCGCCCTTACATCATTCGTCATGAAGAGGTGAATCAGCTCTCGCTCGTCATGACATGGAGATTGGCAGGCATTGAGATACAAGCTTTGTGTGGGCAGATTCTACAAGAACACTATGTACATGCTGCATTTGCAATTCAAGTTGGGACTGGATATTGAGGAGTTTGAGGTTGGCTTCTCAAAGAATGTTGAGTTCCAAATCACTTTGAAAGGCACAAAGGCAATAAACATTCTGATGGATGACTTTCACAATGAATTCGAGCAGATTTTAATGACCCCAAAGGTGCTGGAACAGTTCATAGTAGAGTCGATGAAGCGGAAATTGTGCAAAGATTGGTGTTTTAAGTACAAGTTTTCACTATAGATTGTTCAAACCATATCAGGGCTCATTGTTCACATATGAAGCTTGAGGGCAAGCTTCTTTAAAGGGGGGGGAGTATTGATAAGCTTATAAGATCTACTGTAAGAATCAAAAGTGAAAGAACAGAGGAAGAAGAGCACGTGAGAGTTGAAGAAATGGAAAGAAAGCCTTAAACTCAAATAGAGGTTTTGCGGTTTCGTGGAAAGCTTTAGTATAAAGAGAGTGTGATGTTTCTTCATTCTCCATGCTTTTGGTGTCAGTTGTTTCGGATCAACTTGTGCGTTGATATGGTTCTATCATTGTTATCGGATCTGTCATTGGCTCTTAAAAAGATTACATCGTTGGGTTTACAGAGATCGGGTTCTTAAACAAATCAAGATGATCCCGTTTGAGATGTTTCTACAAATTAGTGGTCTAAATGCTCTAAGATCTATGTAAGGTGCATTGAATTGTTCCACCACTAGTTCCAGCTCAACCATGTCTTTAGCCATCTTAAGTTTGCCCCACTATGAACGCAGTTGCACAAGGGAAGCATATCTGATATACAAAACCCTTCAAGCTATCGAAGTGATGGATTTGCATTTGTTTGTGTTTAAGATTTAAGATTAAGAATCACTCTTTTATTGCTTCAGAAACTTACTCAAAACTTAAGCTATCTCTGAAACCCAAAACACCAAAACTCTAAAACTCTCTTGTCTTACACACGAAGAACATAACTTGTTCTCAGGTGTATTTATACTCTTCTAATTCCTAACCTAATAAGGATTCCTTTTATAATTTAGATAACTCCTAAACTATAGTCTTTATCTTAATAAATCCCAATCATTATTTGTTTTATTAAACTACAACTTAGTTTACAAAACTTCCTCCTCAAGTTTCTACTTCATGCATAAACCAACATTCTCCTCCTTAAGCTTGAAGTTGATTCCAGCCAAATATTGAACTCCAATGAGATCTCTCATCTCCTTGTATTTGACTCTACCATGTGCTTTCGTCATAATGTCAGCTTTCTGCTTGTCTCCTAGAACATGCTCAACTTCCATTTGATCGTTCTCAACGCATTCCTGTATGAAATGATATCTTCTATGTATGTGTTTGTTGCGACCATGAAACACCGAATTTTTAGTAAGAGTTATTGTAGACTTATTGTAAATTCATATAGTGACTTTCGCATGATCCTTTCCGATGACTTTGCTCCGAAGCTCACGCAGCCATATAACATGTTTTGCTGCCTCTGTGGCTGCCATGAAATCGGCTTCGCGTGATGATAATGTCACACTTTCATTTTTTTGTGAGCACCAAGTAATTGGACTATTATCAAGATAGAAAATATGTCAAGTAGTACTCCTTCCATCATCCATATCTACATTGTGTGAGCTATCACTATAGCCCACTAGCTCCACTTTGCTCGATCGCTTGAAGGTAAGTCTGTATGTAAGAGTTTCGCGCACATACCTGAATACATGTTTCAGTGCAGCACCATGAGATTATTTTTTCCATGCATGTAACGACTAAGAACCATGACACTATAGGACAAATTCGGGCATGTGTGAATCAAATAACGTAAAAATCCAATGCTCCTTCTGTACTTCTTCTCATCTATCGAGCTCTCTTCACGTGCTTTAGACATCTTTAGGTTCATTTCCATCGGAACATGGGACCGATTACACCCATCCATTTCCGCATCACCATGGATTTTCTGCGCATAACTCTTTTGTCTCAATGTGATGCCATCCTCTTGTTGTACAACCTCGATACCAAGGTAGTACGTTAGCCTTCCGAGATTACTCATGTCAATCTTAGCTTCCATCTCAGCCTTAAAATCATTTATCATCTTCAAGCATGAGCCCATAACTAGCAGATCGTCCACATACACTGCTACTACAAAGAGACGCTCATCGTCCCTTCTTTGATACACTAATGGTTCCTTCGTGCATAGAAAAACTCTTAACTCTTTGAGGATCTTATTCAGATTATCATTCCAAGCTCTAGGATCTTTTCTTAAACCATAGAGAGTTTTCGATAATCTATACACATTTTCTTCACTTCCTTTGATCTCAATACCTTTGGGTTGAGTAACGTACACTTCTTCCTTTAACTCCCCATGTAAGAATGAAATTTTAATACTAAGATGATGCACTTCCCAATCACAAGATGCTACTAAAGCAATGATAAGTCGTATTTTCTCCATTTGTGCAACCGGGGCAAAACTTCATCAAAGTCTATTCTGTGCCTTTGTACATACCCTTTTTCTACTAACTTTTCTTTGTACTTATTGACACTTCCGTCAGGATTTCTTTTTATTTTAAAGACCCACTTTAGACCAATAGCCTTTGCTCCATGAGTTAGATCGACCAAAGTCCATTTTTTGTTCCTCTCAATGGACGATATTTCATCAACACACGCATCCGTCTAGACTTTCAACTCTTTTGCTTCACTAAAGTCCCATGGTTCTTCATTTAGCACCAATAACGACCACTCAAACTCAGTGATGCACTTTTGATAGAGCTTGGGAGGTTTTTAGTTCCTTTTAATTGCTGAAACAAGAGATCGACTTTTCTTTTTGGTTTTTATGATCTGATTCTTTTCGCAGAGGGTAAAAGGAAGAAAGATGGAAGATTTTGAGAAGAGATAGATGATCTTTAGATCGGGTGAATGAACTCCCTTTATGATCTTAAAGACAAAGTTGTCGAGAATGAACTCTGAAGCTAGCAATTTTTCAATGATGAACAAGGGTTCACAATCACTGTGAAGAAGAAAGAAACTTGCATAAAAATCTCGATATCCTTTCATTGTCAGCAGAATCAACTTAAATAACCTAGTCTCCTAAGGGTTTTTCGAAAATCCAAACCTAAAACAAAACCAACATGCTGAAATAATTAAACCAGAAAATAACCCAATTATCGCTGAAAATTAAACCCAACTAAACCAAAATTAATTAAAACCCAAAACTAAAATTAACCCAAAAGAACCGATAAATTAAAGAGTTTGGTTTGATGCTGGTTTGATTCCTCCAATGAAATCTGATCTGGTTTATAGTAAACCAAAGTCTGAATTCGATTCTGAAGCTCCCGGGATTGTGATCTCGTAATTGGTCCACTAGATAGCTTGATTGTTCCTTGATCTGAATTCGATTCTTCTTCATCATCCTCCTGCTCATCTTCACTTGAGCTCAGCTCCATTCCAGCTCCATGCTCAATCCATGTTGCATCATCCCCTCCCTCTTTTAAAGGATTTGTCCTCAAATCTGTAGGAAATGGAATCAAGTCAGCAACGTTGAAAGTTGAGCTCACATTATACTTACCTTGAAGATCGATCTTGTAAGCATTGTCATTGATGCGTTCCAAGACTTTGAAAGGTCCATCCATGCGCTTATTCAGCCTGGATTTTCTCTCTTCAGGAAAACGCTCTTTCCTCAAACGAATCATCACCAAATCTCCATTCTTTAAATCAGCTCACGTCTCATCTTATTGGCGTGCATGGCATAATCTGTCGTTGAGGATTATATGTTCTTTTTGACCTGCTCATGCAATGAAACAATGTACTCGGCCTTGTCTTTTCCATCAAGGTTAGCTTATACATTCAGTGGTAAAGGCAATAAATCCTTCGGAGTCAAAAGACTAAAGCCATAAACAATCTGAAACGGAGAAAACTTGGTGGTTTTATTAACCGAATTGTTGTATGCAAACTCAACATGTGATAAAAAAATCTTCCCAAGACTTAATATTTTCTCCAACAACAGAACGCAGAAGTGCAGACAAAGACCTATTAACTACCTCAGTTTGTCCATCCGCCTGAGGATGACATGTAGTAGAAAACAACAACTTAGTCCCTAATCTAGACCACAAAGTCTTCCAAAAATAGCTAAGAAACTTAGCATCTCTATCTGACACAATGGTTCTAGGAATGCCATGCAAACGCACTACATTCTGAAAGAACAAATCAGGTACATTCACAGCGCTATCAGTCTTATGACAAGAAATGAAATGAGCCATCTTAGAGAATCTATCAACAACAACGAAAATAGAATCTCTACCTCGTCTAGTCCTAGGCAAACCAAGCACAAAATCTATAGAAATATCAGCCCATGGAACAATAGGAATAGGAAGAGGAGTGTACAAACCTTGTGAAGTGATTGTCGCCTTGGACTGTTTACACGTGATGCACCTGCTGCAGTGTTTCTCGACGTCCTTCTTCATGCTCGGCCAATAAAAGTGTTCCTTCAGCACATGGTAAGTCTTATCCAAGCCAAAATGACCCATTAATCCTCCTTCATGTGATTCTCTGACAAGTAAATCTCGCACAGAACAACGTGGTAAACACAGACGGTTTTCGAGAAAAAAAAAACCATTAGAGAAAAAAAATTTGCTGCTGGTGCGTTTTTCCCTCCCTCTAAAATGCATTGAAAAATCTGAATCGTCAGCATAATAATTCTTGATATGTTCAAATCCCAACAACTTGGTTTCTAAGGCCGAAAATAATGCAAAACGCCTAGATAAAGCATCTGCAACAACATTCTCCTTACCTTGTTTTTAGTTGATCACATAGGGAAAAGATTCCAGAAATTCTACCCATTTAGCATGACGTTTGTTCAGCTTGTGTTGTCCCTTTAGATGCTTTAGAGACTCATGATCTGTTTGAATAACAAACTCCTTGGGCCAAAGATAATGCTGCCACGTTTCCAGTGCTCGAATCAGCGCATACATCTCTTTGTCATAAGTTGGATAATTCAGCCTCGCTCCATTGAGTTTTTCACTTAAAAATGCGATGGGTCTCTTCTCCTGCATAAGCACAGCTCCAATTCCTACACCAGAAGCATCGCATTCAATTTCAAAAGTCTTAGAAAATTCAGGTAGAGCGAATAAAGGTGCATTAATCAACATCCCTTTCAGCTGCTGGAAGGCTTCTTGTTGCTCCTTGTCCCATTTGAAATCCACGGTTTTCTTAATGACTTCCGTCAGTGGTGCTGCAACTGTACTGAAATCTTTGATGAATCGTCAATAAAATCTTGCCAAGCCATGAAAGCTGCGAACCTTGCCAACAGTATTAGGACTCTGCCAGTCCTTGATTGCTTTGATCTTTTCGTTATCCACCTTATTCCCTAAGCTAACACAACATATCCTAAAAACACAAGGTGATCTGTTCCAAAAATGCATTTCTTCAAATTCGCATACAACTTTTCCTTTCTAAATGCGTCAAGAACAGATTTAAGATGAGTAATATGATCCGCCTTACTTTTGCTATAAATCAGAATGTCGTCGAAATAGACAACAACATAATGACCTATAAATGCTCTCAAAACGTCGTTCATCAATCTCATAAATGTACTAGGTGCATTCGTAAGTCCAAAAGGCATAACAAGCCATTCATACAAACCATGTTTAGTTTTAAATGCAGTTTTCTATTCATCTCCTTCTTTCATTCTAGTCTTATGATATCCACTTTTCAAGTCAATTTTCGAAAACACACAAGAACCATGCAGCTCATCTAACATATCATCTAATCGAGGAATAGGATGTCGATACTTTACAGTGATATTGTTGATAGCTCTGCAATCCACACACATGCGCCAGCTGCCATCTTTCGATGGAACGAGCAGCAAAGGTATGGCGCAAGGACTCATGCTTTCGTGAATGTGTTGTTTCGCCATCAGCTCATCAATTTGCCTTTGAAGCTCTTTAGTTTCCTCTAGATTAGCCCTATAGGNCTGGAACGAGGTCAATTTAGTGTTCAATCCCTCGAATGGATGGCAGCCCCTGCAGCATTTCTTCAGGAAAAATATATGCATTTTCCTGCAATTGATTTTTAAGATCACTCGGAATCTCCGGTGCCAGCTCTGTAGAAACTGTTAGTGAATCCGTAGAAATAATTAAAAACATAAATTGCGAAAGACGCATTGCTTTAGTAAGATCTCTTACCTTAGCCATGAGCATCACCTCCTTTTTGTCTTCATTTTCAGCTGCCTGAGCGTGAGTTTTAAACTCATCCTTGCTGCGTTTAAAATGCATTTGATCCACATACACTTCCTGTGGAGGTAAAGGAGCCAACACAATCTTTTTTCTTGATGTTTAAAGGAATAACGATTTGTGTACCCGTCATGGACAATTTTCTTGTCGAATTGCCACGGTCTTTCCAGCAGAAGATGACTAGAATCCATGGGCAGAACATCGCAGATCACCTCATCAGTGTACCGCCCAATGGTCAGTGGAACTGTCACTTGTTCGGACACCTTAAGCTCGCCATATTCATTCAGCCACTGAAGTTTATATGGTGTTGGATGCTTTCTGGTTTTCATTCTAAGTTTTCCTACAAAAGATTCACTCGCAATGTTAGTACAACTTCAACTATCAATGATCAAACTACAAATCTTATCAAAAACCAAGCAACGAGTATGGAACAAGTTTTCCCTTTGATCATTTTCGGATGGAGAAGTCTAAACAGCCAGTGATCTCCTCGTCACCATTAGCTTTCCATAGACCGGATAGTCTATTATTTCCTCCTTTGAATTTTCAGATTTCTCATCATCTGAAACTACTTCTCCATTGTCCAGAACTAGCATCGCCTTCTTGCTAGTGCATTCATTCGCATAGTGTCCAAATCCTTGGCATTTATAACACTTAATGTCTCTGGAATGAACAGCTACTGATTTGAATTTGTCTTCTCGCGAAAAACCCTTCGGTTCTTCCCTGGTTTTTCCGCCAGCAAGTTCTGATTTTGGAGACCGGAAATTGTTCGAGAAATTTTTTTGTGTTGCCTTTCGCTTCAGCCTCTTTTCGATGAGAATAACCTTGTGGAGCAGCTCATATATGTCATTAAAATCATACATCTCCAGGTGATCTTGAATTTCACAATTTAGACCAGCTTGGAAAGGTGCGGTTGTCGCATTCTCATCTTCATCTACTCCAGCCCTTATCATGAGTGTCTCCATCTCTTGATAGTAGTCATCAACACTCTTTAGTCATTGAGTAAGTCTGCGGAGCTTCTGATGAATCCCCTTATTGTAGTGGATTGGCACAAAACGACGTTTCATGAATGTTTTGAGCTCAAACCAAGAGGCAACTTGAGCTTCTCTCGTTCTACGCCTAGTAGTAACAATTCGATCCCACCAGTGAAGAGCATAGACGCTAAATTCAGTGGCTGCGAGTATAACTTTCTTTTGCTCCGAGTAATTCTCCACATCAAAAACCAGCTCCAGATATTGATGTATCAGTATTTTAGTAGGTTTTTAGTACGGTTTTCATTCGAGATCTATGGTTTTTAGTATGTATTCAGATTGTTTTGGCGTGGTTTTGTGTTCTTTGTTGTTTTTACAGGATTTGAGCTTGAATGTGCGAAAAGGAAGCATTTCGAATGGATTTCAAGCTTCGAAGGAAGTGTTCGCACAAAGCTGGAAAATACCCAGATTTTTGGACACAGATTGACCGATTTTCGGACCGATTTTACGTAGAACCAGACCAAACTTATTTCAGATCGGATTTCATCAAAAAGACCTAGACTCGAGTTTCTCTTAACATTATGCAATTTTCTGATTTTGAGAGTGTTTAGAGAGAGTTTGTAACCTAAGGAAAAGAATCATTTTCCATACTTCGAATATGAGAAGAACTATGCACCTTATTCTTTGTTTATTGATTAATATGATCATGTTTCTCTCGAAATTGATTTGTGTTGATTCTCTGAATATGAGTGAGTAGTTTAATTGTTGGGTTTAGGGTTCTCACAGAGGGGATTCATGATTTGTTGATATATAATTGCATGTTTAGGGATATTATCTAACGAATCTTCGTCTATAGTTAATTGTAATGCATGAAACTNAAAAGTTAGTATCGAGGTTTCTAGTTCATAGGGCGTTGATACTACGGAAGTAGATTAGTTCTAGATTAGAATTTGAGTTCAAGACGG
>OVAN01013195.1:0-13045 GCA_900406275.1 Anastatica hierochuntica
ACTTCTTGGGTCCAAGAAGAAGCTTTTTGGCTTCTTTCTTGGCTTTTTTCCAGAAGGAAAAGTACTCTTTGGTCTAGATTTCCATGGATTTTTTTCCTAAACGCACTCTAAAGAATGAGTAGATGCTCTCTTAGAATGAGGATTTGATTTCGTGCTGCATTACAGGAGGAATTTATCTAAATTGTTTGGTCTTACAAAGTAANTCTATTTTATATTAACTATGATGTAGCTATGCAGCATCTTCCTATCACAATACATGAAGAAAAAATCAGTTATAAAGATAGAGTAGTCATTTATGCTTCTCAAAAAGCAAGAAAGAAAAATACATGTAAAAATGTCAAATTTCAAAAATAAACATGTATTTTTTAAAACTATTAAGTACCACAACGAAAACGTTTTAACTTTTTCCTGTGAAATTTTTTGGCACCTACAAATATACTATGCAAAATATTAAATTTTATGTCCTTAGCATAAATTCAAGGATGTCACATCATCTACAACAAGAAATCAAAACAGTTAATTGGTAAATAACACGTTTAAACAATTTGGGTTATACAACTCTACTCCTCACTGTAATACTTAATACATTTAAACAATTTGGATTGTACGACTCTATTCCTCATTGTAATACTCTATTTCGATCCCATTTTACTTCAACTTTTAAAATGGAGAAAAATGGATTATTTTATTTTTAGAGTACATTCATTTTTTAGTCCATATTTAAATAATTATGCTATTTTAAAATAATACATTTGAGCAANGATTGTTTTGAGACCCTTCACATGATGAGACCCTTCA
Organism: Anastatica hierochuntica; assembly: GCA_900406275.1. Classification (NCBI taxonomy): domain Eukaryota; kingdom Viridiplantae; phylum Streptophyta; class Magnoliopsida; order Brassicales; family Brassicaceae; genus Anastatica; species Anastatica hierochuntica. The sequence continues at coordinate 799 of OVAN01013195.1, forward strand.
CATGATGAACCCCTTCAAACACACAAAGCGGTAGTCCAACAAAAACATGCAACGCATCAAATCAAAATAAAGATTAAACTTTACCCTAAGATTCAATTTTTATATAATTGACATGCAATTATGAATATAAAATTCAACTTTTTAAGATACAACAATAAATTAACAAATCAATTAACCTTTTTGGATACAAGGGGAGATGAAGAAAACAATTTTAAAATCTCGGTGTACACGACTTAATGAGCAACATAGAATCTCGGTGCACTCGACTTAATGCTTTCGATTTTTTAACAAAACATAATTCACACAAAATTATAAAATCTCTTACCTATTGATTTTAAAGTGATAACATCACAATTAAAATATACGGTGATTTAAATATTGCATTTAAATATCAGATTAACATTTTAGAAATTTATAATCAAAATAGTAATAAAATTTGACGAAAATTCCGCGCGTAAAAGCAAAGATTAGCTCCTTTTAATTAGTTAGATACGAAAGTTTATAAAAGTCCTAACTCAAAATGTCAATCTCTTGGTTTCAAAATTGGACTTCTAATTCCTTTGACCGGTTTATGTAGGATAAACTTTATTAAAATTTTGTTCGCTGCAAAACCGGATTAAACATAATTGTATTCTTAACTTTTAGTGTACAGACTTCGACAAAAAAAATAAAAATAAAAAAAAAATTAGTGTACAGACTGTGAGTAAACAAAACTGGAAATTTATGGAAACAAAATTTCACCAAATTTAGTTGAAAAGTAAAGCTATTAGTCACCACATATCAATAAGGCTCAAGCTTAACATCTCCAATGTCAAGTCCGGCATCCTCATCAACACCATCATCATGAGCAATGAAACTTGAGACAATGGTTCCACTGTTATAGCCATCAATAAGAAGCGTAGCAATCTTTGATCTCCATTCCGATGTCTCCTTTTGGCTCTTCCTGTCGTGGTACACTCTATCGCGGTAGTTTAGCATTGTCCCTAATCCCGTGTTCGCAACCCATCCATACTTCTTCAATACTTCTGCTTCTCCTTCCGTCATATCTTCTCCTACCTATTTTTTTTTTCATTTGTCCCACCGAGTTAAACAGAGATTTCAGAATTATAAACCCGGTGAGCAAGAGAGAAGAATTTACCAGTAATGGCTTGTTTTCAATCAGTTGATATCGGCTACAGCTTGCGAGTTTCATGGCCAAGACTAACCGTTTGATCTGCCATCTGACTGATGCAGTGTTGCTGAGCTCGAAGAAGTATGTTGCATAGCCGTATTCTGGCCGTTCCATGACTATCCTGTATCGGACAAAAAACATCGACGAACAGTTATTAGTTTGGCTGCAAAAACAAATGGGAGAGAAAATTTTAGTGTACCGGTTATGTCTCTTGAAAACGAATATGAAAGACTGGAGATCACGACACCAGCCCCACTCAACAGGCCATTTGCGGAACCGCAGATACCTCGCCTTGTGAACAAGAGGAAACAAGTTAGGAAGAGAATCAATTATATAAACCGAGAAGACCGAGCTGCAGATTTTTACCTGTTCGATGAGGGAGAATAAACAGGTCACGCAATAGCTAGTTTTTGAAGCTTTCGAGAGCCTTAAATTAAGAAGTTTCGGACCCGTTTGGCGTTTGATGAAAAGCTGACAATTTTCAAAAGGTTCAGTCTTTTGACACAGCAGAAAAGAAGCCAACTTTGTCAAAAAAACATAGAGGAATTGTTTTACCTGCGAGATCACATCTTCGAGCTCTGTGAAGCTCTCTTCGAGAACTGAATCATCTAAAGAATCACTGCCAACATCATCCTCCCCATAAAGCCTAAGTTCATCTACTGATACTCCTTGTTGAATCAGTACCTGCAAACACCAGATTCAAAAACAGGAGCTTAGAGAAATTTAATTTGCAGAAGTTCAATTAAATTCAATTTGAGAAGAAAACCATTATACCTGCAAAAGACCAGGAGCATCTTCCTCCAGAGCTGTCTCAATTGAGTCCCTGTAATGTTTATTTCATACCATCAGATCATAAAAGAAACAAAAGTTCGTCAAAAGATACATAGAAATAGAGACGAATGGTATGATAGAGAGACTCACGTAGCGGTTTTCTTTCGTTTCCAAGGGCGCAAAGGTTTGACGTATTCATCAGAAGTAGAGAAGCTAAACGCAGAAGTTGGAGAATTGAGATCTTCATAATGACCTGAACCATGAAAAGATCGAAGCTTTAATCGATCAATCAATTTCATGTGGTCTATCTCATCTTCATCCAATTCACTAGCAGTCTCTGCTTCATTTTTCACAAACCTAGAAGGATTTGGAGCAGATTTACAAAGGTTCAAGCGATGGCTCAAATTTGCGCAATCTAGCTCATTTTCATCATGAGCTTCATCATCGATTTGTTCCAAATCTCTTTTGACCTTTACTTTCTCTGAGGTAACAGGATTCCTTTCATCATTGTTCTCCACGACAAAATCATCCAAAGACTCAACCTTTACTTGATTCAACTGAATTTCACTTCCATTCAAAGGCAGAGGATCCCTTTTGACACTTTTCACACTATTGCTCGTCTTTTCTACCATAGCTTCATAGTCGTTGCTAGTGAATGGAGAATGTTCACAATCTCTACTGGTTAACTCAACCAGACTGGCCTTAGGGGACAACTCAAAAGATCTCTCGTGAGCAATCGGAATATCACTCTCTTGAATTCCACTAAGGCTAAGCTGGCTTTCAGATTCTGAATCTATACTAGTTTTCTTATATAGGAAAGAATCGATTTTCTCTAAAAAGCCATTGAATTTGACCCCAGAAGACGAAGCTATCATCCCATTTTCATATGAAATCTCAGCTTTTATTTTATGAAGATCAGTTTCATAGCTATCTTTAGTATTATCCTGCACTTCAAACAAAAATAACCAGTTCCTTCAGATAGATTCCAAAAGAAAAAAAAATGCAAAGAAACTCGCCACTTTGTTTACCTCTAAGTTGGATTCTGGCAACCTTAACACCATCCTGCAACAATAAGCAGGGTTGATAAAGCCATTAGAAACTAAATGAACCCGAGCAAGTGAAAAGATACATTTCATTATCTTCTATGCTTGTGACAACAACAAGATGAAAAAATAAACCACCTCTCCATAAGCATTTTGCGACGCTCTTTAAGTGTGAGATGTTCAAGAGCATCACTCCTTGTGACTTCTTCGATTTCGGATTCTAAAGCACCACAATTTGACATTATACCCTGAAAACTACATGATCAGATCACTAAACTTACTCAAAAACAAGGGTGAAACTGACTATTAACAAAGACTTCTTTACCAATTTACTGAAGCAACAATCATCTTCCCTTTTAACGACACTATCAATATTGGATCTACAAAAACATAAGAAACCAAAGAGAATCAAAATGAATAGAACTGAAAAACAACATTGCTAAACCATAGACAGAACATCACTCACTGTTGAAAGACTCTTTCTCTTGGTTGCAACAAACCTCGCCGTGTCGTCAAGGGGATGTGGTCTACCTCAGGGAATGTAATAATGGATTCTGCCGGAGAGATGTTGTTAGGTTCATGGCACATCTTATACATTCGGATCAATCGATACAGAGTACATGAAGAACGAAGAAACTGATAGAATCGAGATTTTTCTTAAAAAAGAGATATTCGGATTAGAAATCAAGGAAAAACACAAAAGGGTTTGTTAATAACATAAGGAGAAAGAAGAAAGGAATCTCCTTTGAGACATAAACACAAGTAGAATCTCAGATTGTTCGAAACCCTGGAGATTAAAGAAAAAGATTGAAGTTTTTTGTCAGTTGTATGAACAAACTGAGAATTAACCGAGAAACAAAAACGGGTACAACATTCACCACTGAGAGAGAGAGACGATCGACGAGTAGTGAGAGAAAATCGACAGAAACAGAACCAAGAGGGAGAAGGAGAAGAAGATCAGATGATAAGTTAATTTGGGTCAATAGGCCCATAAAGTTATAAGTTAAATTTGCTAGTGATTAAATCCAAGTATTAAATTTATAAACCTTAATCAACTAACAATCTTCATTAAACCGCAAATATACGGCGGTGTTGATTGTAGTACTTAAAGGGCGAACCCATGAGAACTAGAGATTCAAACATTAGGAATACACAAGATCTTTTAAACTGAGCAAATAAGATGCAACACAACTTAAACACACTAACACATCTTCAATGAATGAGTCAAGCAAGCAAGTAACATTTTTTGTTTTCAGTTTTTTTGCATCATTTATAAAATGACATTAAAAATATAATTAATTAAATTATAAATGAATAAATAAACTAAATATTTTTCAAAACCATAAAAGTGACGTACATATAAAGATCATTATATTGATGTATATGAAATGTAAATCATAATATTAAATTAAATTCCAAAAGAAACCATCCAACATCAAATATACTTCAAATGTATAAAACAAAAAAATAACCAAATCAAACTTAAAATACAACGGTAAATTAAACTAGCTATATGTCATGAGTACCGCCATTCTGGTTGTCATTCATTTCACCTAGTGTTTCCTGGAAAAAAAAGAAACAATAAAAAAACTTTATAACTCAAAACATGATTTCTTTGCAAAATTTAAAGTTACATAATACATACCTGGGAAGTTGAGGCGTTTAGTATGTCTGCATATGTTGCCCATGTCATTGTCTGCAAAGTTTGTTTTAAATATTAAGGCATACACCAATGTAGTAGTGACATATAATCTAAGACAAAAAATAATAGTACCAAAATATTACATGATCGTTATATATTACAAAAATAATAGTACCAAAATAATAGTACCAAAATATTACTGTTGGATAATTCTGGAGAGACTTTTAACTTCATTTTGTAATGATGTCATTTTCTCCTTCATCTGAAAAACTTCATCATTCTCAGCCTCAGATCTTGCAGCATTAGATCGCTTTAATAACTTTGAAGGCGTAGGACCACAACCGACGCAACGTACTCTCCCTGGACGCTCAGGACCAAACACTCGATAAAATTCATCATTCAAACTAGTTGTTACATTGGTTGAGGGTCCGGTTGATGGATTTTGATTCAACAAAAGTGTAAGTTCGTCCTGATAATAAAACAAATTTTTAAATAGTTAACAATTTTTTCTATAATAACGATTCCGTTGTATGCAAAGATTACAAATAAACTAAAATCTAATCATCGATGTTAACACCGTGAGTAAGTGACTAGTGTACTATGTTAGCAAAAATCCAAATTTGTGAAAGGACTAAAACGTTATAAATTGTGTGTCGCTTACCAATAAACGATGTTAAAGTTTTAAAGGTTATAAGAGTTCAGTGACATGGATTTATTATCAAATTGGCATATGCCTAAAAAAGATAACAAGGCATTTGAACTTCACGTCATGACATTTTAAACGTTACATTATGCAAATAGAATGATAATTTAGCCATTTAAAAAAAAACTAACCGCACACTTTTTAGCCTCTTCACATACGAAAGTTCCATAAGATTTTTTGCATGTTGCAATGAATAACTGTGCTCGGGATGGTATTTTTCCAGTCACCATTTTCTGGAAAAAAATAGTACAAAACATGTGAAACTTTTATGAATAATGATGCAATGAAAAGCTTCTAGGGATAAAACTAGAGATCCGTTGATTCTGAGAATACCAGGAAAACTAGTTTGAGAATACTCTTCTCAGTGGTTCATAGAAATCTCTTTAGGAAAACTCATTTAATTAATCAAATCATAAACTAAATATAACTTAAGGCAAAAAAGCCTTATTTATAATAAATCACAAAACCCTAAAACTATTAAAATCCTTAAAGATAAATTCAACTAATTATGATAATTATTAAAATAAATAATAAAGAAATAACCAAGATATTTGGAAATATCTATCTACATCATTCTCTCGGGGTTGAAGAAGATCCGTCCTGAATCTTGGGGGTGGTATTTAGTTTTAGAATGTTTTCTAAGAAATATTCTTCCTCGAATCTTCAATCTGGATCTTATCTCCATAATTGCACGCATTTGTTTTCATCTGAATTTTCCACGTTGCAAATTTTGTTGAAATTTTTTGAAAATATGATTCTACCCAAAATTTGCACAGAATTGTTTCTCCATAGAATATCCAGAAAATTGTTTTCGCTCAAAATTTGCACGGATGTGTTCTAAAAAAGATCTTCAGAAACTTGATCTCGCACGTTTTTTGCACGCAGCAGATCTCTCCCGGTTTTTGCACGCTTCAGATTCTTATAAAAATCTTCTCTGAAAACGAAGTCGATAATTATAACATCGTCTTCATAGATATCATAGATCGGATCACCATAGATCTCTCTGTAGATCACGTGGTTTTTTTCTCTTTCAGTAAATAAACTTTCATTTGTGATCAACATGATTCCAGAATCCTTAAAGATAAATCCAACTAATTATGATAATTACTAAAATAAATAATAAAGAAATAATAAAGATATTTGGTAATTATCCAAATATCTCTCTGCATCAAATAATATCATTAGTTAGTCAAAACTTACAATATAGAACATTAAGTTACTCACAATGTCACATCTTTTTCTTGCAAAATTATTTCTCTCACATGAATTAGGCATTATATGACTCTTTCGATTTTTGGTGTTTCGTTCTTGCATTTTCTGTTAATTCAAAAGTTCGTGAAATTTAATATGTAAGTATAAGATAATATGTAAATTATACCTTCCACTTATCAGTAAACCTCATGCAAACCACGTCACGCCATTGATCATCTGGTACACTAGCGGGACAATTTTCCATTGTCTCAACTCTAGTATTTCGTTTGTACTCATTCCAAAGACGTAATTTGAGATCCTTGTGTCTGCTTCCTAACACGCTAACCATATAATCTAACTTGCATCAGGTTCATCAAACCAGAACTTCCTCTAAACAAAATAAAAAAAGATTAACGGTTAGTTAGATTTCAAACACATAATTTAAAATATATCAAAAAAATCTATTTAAATAAATAAAAATAATACTTATATATTTTAGTTATTATCTGTATTACTTTCCATGCTCTATCTTTCGTATAAGAAGGATAGTTTCTCTAGTCATTGTAGTTAATGGGCAATAGATTCACATCAGTGCTTAGTTGATCTAACCATGACCCAAATAAGCCTCTTGAATCATCATCTAGTTGACCACTATCTTCATCAAAGAGAACTTTCACTTTACGATTTTGTAACTTCCAAACATCCCTAGTTGTCAGCATTGTCTCTTCTTCGTTTTCATCATCATCTATTTCATACACATACCAATCAAATATAAACGTTAAGCATGGGTAATGTTTGAATTTATCTGTATGAAAGAGATTGTCAGTAACGTTTGTATTAATGTTGTATACTAAGCTATTGTCAGTAACGTTTCAATACTAAGTGCTATGACAATGATTGTTGTGAAAAGTATATAAACATATCCTAAGATACATCGATGTATTTGCTGACAATTAAAATAATCAATGTAAACTGAGATATTTGTTTTGAAATCATTAACATCATCATTTAATATATTACTTTTCATAATAGTGAGATCGATAATGGCAACTAATCATAGAATTGTATTAAATAAAAAATACTATTGTTTATATTACCTATCAAAAAAACTTTTCATTTGAAACTTTTGCATTCTTGAGCAAGTGTTGGAAGAGAATTATAAGCTGCCGGCAAATCATCTGGTGCTTGAGTATTATATTCCATAACTAATTGAAATTACAGAAAAAAATGATCAAATATTTTGAGAAATACTTAGAAGAATATTATTAGATTACCGTAATCACGTACTAAAGGAAACAACAATCAAAAACAAGAAGAAAATAGTTACCTATTTAGAGACTCTTTGTTTTTTCTCCAGTTTCATAAAAACCCTAAGAGAAAATAGTTTTGTGTAGAAAAATAATGTCAGTTAATTACTTCTATAAATAAATATATTCCCGCTGAGAAGAGAAAAATAACTTTGTTGGCGGGAGTAGTTAAATTTTTTTGTATCTTAATTAAGATCTTTCTTGTTTTGGGACAAAATATATAAATTTACTTTATTAAAAATCACAAAACCTGCTATTATTTCGGACCCATATTATATGAGGAAGATCTAAAAAAATCAATTAACTCAACAATCCACAAAAGAAGTGGATTTTAACATATATCTGGTGGAGATAGGGGAGGAGAAAAAATGTTTTTTTTCAGAGATCTTTTCTTTTTTTTCGATTCTATACAAATAAAAAAATATTTATGTTGTTTCCTTTCTATTTAACTCATTTATATGATTTTTTGTTTTTGACTTTTTTCTTATTCCAAACTTATCAGAAATATCTACACAAATCTTTAATTAAATGAATTCAATTACAATTTAAACGAGTTTGATCAAAATATTTAACAACTTAGTTATATCGTAAAAGTGATAACTACAAACAAAATTAATAAATTTAATCAAAATTAATTAAAATTTAACTTGTTATATTGCCATAGTCAAATTATTGCATGTATAAACAAAAAATTGAAACTAAAAATGGAACAAAAAAAGGGAAATCAACTGATGTTCACCCTATCAGCAGGACAAATCCACACGAATTTCATCTCAACAAACCATATTTTGGTGAAGAAAAGCCTCATCCAAATAAATTACTGGAGCCTAAAGAAGAGAACACAAACGATGAATCGAGCAAAAATACACTTTCTAACACTACCCGCAATTTCGATCTGAATAACCAGTATTGCAACGAAGAAACTCTTCGAGACATAGCCATGGATGAAGCTATATCGAAAATGTCGAAGATTTTGTTGCCAAAAAGTTTGTGGTTCTTAAAAAAATCAAGTGATATAATTCAATTAATAATTTTTATTTTCCTTCATGTGCATCAAATAATTATTTCAATCTACTTTTTTCTGTAGCTCGAGTGAGCAGAAATGTTTGAGCTTAAAAGTTTGTGTGCCAAACCAGAATCAGAGATTATTTCCGAGGATTGTTCATCTTCATTTTCTCTCATCTTAATTTTGGTTTCTTCTTGTAATAAGTCTCTACACTTTTTTAAATTCCTAAATAGGATTTTGGAATCAATTTAAAACAATATAATTCTTCATTTTCTGCTCAATTTCAATTGGTTTCCTCCTGGTATTAAGTTTGTATATATTTTTTTAGTTCATGAAAGAAGTTTCTATCATGTATACAAGAAGAATCATATCAATCTATTGCATTTTGTTCCTAGCAATCATCATCAGCATTTGATAAACTGATCGAATTTGGTATGAGCTTAGTAAAAGAATAAGAGGGAAAGGATATGACGACATTGGTGATTTGGTTCATTGGTGAATCCAAGACTCTTGAAGCGAGCAAGAGCAGAGCCTGGTTACTTGGAAAAAACCAAGTAATACATTAACATAGTTTAAAATACGACGTCTCCACTACACACGAATTTTAAAGAAAACATGAAAATATTAATTAACGTAAAATCACATATGATTATGGGACATGTTTTAACCAATATCTTGTGATTATATGACAAGTTTTAAGAAATATCGTGTGATTATGTTAGACTTTGGTTTATCAAATCAATATGTTTGCTCTTAACTCCCTAGAGTCTTGTGGACACTCTTTCTCTATTCTTGTTGCTTAAAATTATAATTGAAGACATCATCTACTTATGAGTACTAGTGTTAATACATAAGCTAATGGATTTTGAAATTGCATAACCAGGTTGTGTAATATTATCCAATGATACTTTGGGTATAGAGACATTAATACCCAGTAGTGAGAGATCCATAACAAGCAAATCTGCATTCTCAAAACACATCCCTATATACATTTCCAAACTCATGCTCTGCTTTTCTTCTGGTATCTCCTCTTGCTGTCCATTTTTCTTGTAATCAGAAAGACTTATCAAATATCAATCTATCAACAACTTGTTTATTTTCCCTATTTAGAGACGCACATTGAGACCAATTACCTGAGGAAAGAATTAAAATTAAAAAGGATTGATGCACTTTAAAGATTCATGCAAATCAAGCTTACAATAGCATATTACTAAACCCAGATCAAACAAAACAGAATCCGTATAGATCACAGCTCTAAGAGTTGAGCTCTTACCTGGACAATCTCTTTGCAAGTCTCTTCGTCAATATCTTGATCACAGTTATGAGATGGAGTTCAAGCATCTGAAATATCTTAATCGACCATATCGTGAACATCTCTTGGTTGAACATGCACTAAAAAATTCCATTCTTTTTCGTGAGGATCTTCAACATAATATATCATTCTTGCTTGAGAGACCAATACATATGGCTCATCCTCTTCATTGTCCCCAATGTGTAACAAACGTGAAAAATTCACCATTCGATGCCCAAAAGCATTCATTTTATATCCTCGTTTGTTGCGAGTATCCGTCCATATGCACTTAATTAACACAACTCTAAAAGTCTCATAGTAGTTAACCTCTATCACTTCAACCAATCTTCCATAGTAAGCTACATCTCCTGTTTTAGGATTAGGATCTCGAGAGCTTGCATAACACATGGTTTCAACAGCTACATAAACACCATTTTTTGTGTTTTCAGATCATTGTCTCTTTCTAAAGTCCAAAATTTGAAACCATTGACATTGTAGGCTGAATACTTCACAACTTTATCAAACGGACCAAGAGCTAAGCATCGTTAATCGTCAGTGATACCTTCAATGTCATTCTTCTATACTTTCTCTTTGACCCAATTTGCAAAATGTAAGTGCATTTCTCTATCAATATCAAAAGCTCGACTCCTCTTACTACGACGAGATTGTTTCCATGAGAGCTCATTTTTGTATTTCCTACATAGAAACTTTCGTCAGCTACATGCAAAATTTTTTAAAAAAATATAATTGTTGAATGTGATGAACTTACTCTTTTAAGTGATCAAAAAGTTGAAAATTAATCAAAACGTGACGATGTGCTTGTAGCCTCTCTACATAACTAAGAGTATGCACATAGCCGGCTCCAACAAATCTACGCAAATTCGGAAAAATAGATGCAATTTTTGAATTTGATCTTACATTGTCGTGCATTATAGGATGATCATCAACCCGATTGCCACGATTAAATCGTGTCTCTATATCATCGAGATACATAGAGCAAAACATTATACGTTCGTCAGCCAAATATTGCTCACATATGGAACCCTCTGGTTTGGCACGATTATGAACATAGGATTTAAAATATCCAGGCATCCTGAAGACAAGCGAAAAAAGTAAGTCTTAATCACTTCAATGAATATAATAAGTTATAAAGCAAATTAAAATCACCTCTCGATTGGATACATCAAACGAAATGGGATTGGTCCACCTTGCTTTGCTTCTTCGGTGAGATGTACTGTTAAATGTACCATTACAGTAAAAAAGGATGGAGGAAACAACATCTCTATTTGACATAAGTTCAGCAAAATACGCTCTTGAAGTCTATCAAGATCACTTATATCAAGGACGTTTGTAGATATATCTCGAAAGAAGTGGTAAAGTTCAACAATGGTCGATATAACTTCTTCCGGCAGCAACTTTTGAATCGCAATTGGCAACAAATCTCTCATTAACACATGACAATCATGACTTTTAAGGCTAGATAACTTTCGGTTACTAACATCAGCACATGTCGATATATTAGAAGCATAACCGTCAAGGAATTTTACATTTTTCAGAACATTTAGAAAAATGTCTTTCTCATGATTAGTCAAAGTAAAACATGTTGTCTCATACTTCTTTTTAGCATTAGGCCACAAATATGAGTGTATACCAAGTTCACGAAGATCCTTTCTAGCATTCATATCATCTTTCGACTTGATTTTGTCATCCAAAATTGTGTTTACTAAATTGTCAAACACATTCTTCTCTATGTGCATGACATCTAAGTTATGTCGTATCACAACAAATTTCCAATAAAGCAACTCAAAAAATATACTTCTTTTTATCCATTGTTGATCATCACCACCACTTCGATCTCTCTTTCTACCCGTTGGACCAGATATCTTACGTAGAGTAACATTCACTGTTTCAGTCTGATGCATAATTGTAGAACCCGATGGCATAACTGGTGGAGGTCTTGTTTCTATTGTTCCGTCAAAATCAGAATTATTTTGACGGTGATAATGATCAAATGGAAGAAAACGACAGTGACCCATAAAGCAATTTTTTACCATGGCGTAAACGATGTCCGTGTTGCTTGAAGAAGTTTTAAATTTATAAAACCCGTTTCCTAGTAATAACA
>OVAN01013196.1:0-13043 GCA_900406275.1 Anastatica hierochuntica
CGTTGGGCACCAAGGTACACTTCAGTACAACCTACCACCCGCAGACCGATGAGCAATCGGAAAGGACGATTCAGACCCTAGAGGACATGTTGCGGTCATGTGTACTCGAGTGGGGAGACAGTTGGTCTAAGCACCTGCCATTGGTGGAGTTCGCCTATAACAACAGCTACCATTCTAGTATAGGGATGCCACCCTATGAAGCTCTCTACGGAAGACCATGCAGGACGCCCCTGTGCTGGTCCGAAGTGGGGGAGAGTAGAGACCTAGCGCCCGAGATCATAGAGGAAACTGAGCAGCATGTTGAGTTGCTTAAACAACGGCTAAAGGAAGCCCATGATCGCCAGAAGAGTTATGCAGACAACCGCCGTCGGGAGTTTGAATTCGCAGTAGGGGATCTGGTGTTCCTAAAGATGAGAAACTTCCAAGGAGGGAAGCAAGGAAAGGGTAAGAAGAAGTTGAGACCCAGATTTATGGGGCCATACCCCATTGTTGAAAGGATAGGAGCAGTTGCCTATAAGTTGGATCTACCGGCCGAACTAGCAGATTTCCATAATGTCTTCTATGTCTCAGTGCTGAGGAAAGTTGTCAGGGAACCAGAGCTGATTCTGCCTAATCCGCCGCCAAGTCTGCAAAAGAACTTCGCAGTTCAGAGCCTCCCTGTAGAAATCCTGGAAAGAGCAGAGGAGGAGGTTCAGGGGGAAGTTGTGACTATGGTCAAAGTCAGATGGATGGGGGACCATATCCAAGAGGAAACCTGGGAAGTCGAAAGCGGCATAAAAAGGGATTATCCGGAATTGTTCGAAGAATCCGGGAGGCAACCAGAGGACATTCAGGATTTGAGGATGAATCCCATAGAAGTGGGGGAGAATTGTAATGATCCCGACCCGGAATCGGGATTAAACCGTGTCAATCAACCCGGTTCGGTTCAAACCGAAGGAATCGGTTTAGGAAAACCGAAAAACCCTAGGGTTCCACGTGTCTCCGTCTCCCTATTTAAACGAGCTTTTACCTCGAGAAACGCACCCATCCGAAAACCGCGACGAAACTCTGCCAAAATCCCGCGAAAACCCGGGAGCCGAGCCACCCGAATCACCCCGTGCGCCGCAGCCCCTCCTCGAGCCCATCGAGCCGCCGACTTCTTTTTCCCGTCAGGCACCGCCGCCGTTCTCATCATCCGAGCCACCGATCGGGTCGTCTCCACCTCTCGAGCCGCCGATTTCGTCGATCCAAGCCCCGCAGTCGCCGTCTTCTCTCCTCCAGCATTCACAGTCGCCGAACCGAGCCTCCGAGCCGCCGATTCCGTCTGCCCGAGTCTCACAGACGCCGATCCGAGCCGTCAAACCATCAACCGAGTTCCGGTCACACCTCTCTGCCGCCGATCGACCAAACCCGTGAGCCTCAGACCACCGTCGAGCGCCGTGAGTCGTCGATCGCACCGCCGCTCCGCCGTTCAACCCGCGCCGCAAACCCTAGCCGCCGTGTTCTCGAAACCGTGGGTCTACCGCTGCGTTTCCGCCGCCGCCGCTAACCGCAAGGTGAGCGATTCCGCGGTTTTGGCGTTTCGCGTTTAGCGTTTTGTTTCCGTTCCGTTCATTTCCGCTATTTTCTTTTTTCGCGTTTTCCGTAGTTATTTCTGTAGGATTTAGATCATTTTCGCAGCTTTCCCGTGCCCGGTTTTAGGAGTTTCCATTTATGGAAACTTTCCATTTTTGGCAAGTTCCCAATTTGGAAAGTTTCTATTTTTGGGAAAGTTTCCTTTTCAGGGAAGTTTCTATTTTGAGCAGGTTTCCCGATTTAGAAAGTTTCCGTTTTTAGAAAGTTTCCATTTATGGCAAGTTTCCATAAATGGAAAGTTTCCTTTTTGAGCCGGTTCCGGATTAAGGTCTAATCCGAGTTCTTTTTCGGTTCAGGTCCAGAAGTCCAGTAGCTGTTCCGGAAGTCTCTTGCGTTCAATCTCCGGATCTGCAGTTGCCAAGGTGAGGCGCTATTCCCGTAGCAATCCCCCCGTAGAATTGCCTTAGGATGTTATTCATTGCTAGCATAGGTTAACGCGTCTTGATTGTTGTCCTGTTTGCGAGTCGAGTCAGTCTGTGTGATGATGTGCTAGAGGTCTAGGAAATTAAACTAATGTACTAGGATGTGATGCCATGCGTTTTGAATGAGTTGTGGGAGTGTGATTGCCCCTGGAGAAGTGAAAGAAAGCCCTGAGTCCACACAAACCGGGGAGATGGAGTGTGAGTATAGCCGGTCACTATGGTGGTTGCTGCAGGTTAAGGCGTTGTGGAGAAAACTGGGGGCTTTGTTTAGGACATCTTTGTATGTCATGTGTGTTTGTGACACAATAGGTGTCTGCTTGGTGTTAATTTTATGTTATTTGTGAATGCATGTTAAGTCTGTTCTGCGGAGTTGCGTGTCTAGCAATTCCATGTCTCACTGGGTGATTACCCTGTCACTCACCCCTCTCTTTCCCTTGTCCCTCCCCCCTTTTGTTCCTTGCAGGTGAGTATGACGAGGAGCTGGACGGATGATGGAGGAACTGGACCGTTCTTTTGGGGACCGGGTTTTGTCTTAATTAAGTTGTTTTCCCTTTATGTTGATTCGATTTTAGTACTCTTAAGTTGTTCTGTTTCTTTTCTGAGGCTAGGAGACTCTATTAACATATGGAGCTCTCCCTAGCAACAAGATGGATTTGTCCTCGTGATTGATAATTTAGACTCGTGTTTATTTTAAGATTTTATTAGAATGCTCTGGGAGATTGTTTGCGAAGGGGAAGATAGTGGTAAAGTTAGCAGATCCGGGAGGGACCTTGGCGAGGTGAACCGGGGTGTTACAAAGAATCTCATCATGGAAGTGTAGATAAATATTGTGTCTGTCACAAAATAACACTAAAGGATCAACTCGCTAAAAGCTTTCGAAAAAAGGATAAGTAGATGCTATACCATCATCTCATGTTAGTGATGGTCAAAAATAACACGATCGTTGAAACTGAGACGGACATGGAGGTCTTGGTTAAACGACGGCTTATTCATTTCTGCATCCAGATGCACTATCTGGATGCAGATGTTCAAATGTTGTTCGTTTTCCCATTTAAATTTTGAATCTAGATACAAAAATTTTTGTGTCTCAAATATCTGAATATTTTAGATGCTAAAACAAATGGATGTTGCATCTGCATCTTCTTGTGTAAAAGACTAAAATACCCTCGTTCAAACCCTAAAGAATCAGATCTTATCTCTTATGAACCAACCTTTCCCTCACCGTCGCAAACTTAGCTCACGATCCAAACTCTTTTGCTCGATTCACCTGAGAATAAATTGATTTCCATCATTATCTACCTTCTCTGTAAGTTCCCTCTTCTCTCTCGTTCTCTATATTAATCAGAGCTTAACGATTTCAAGTGATTCAAATCTCGTTGGTTTCTGAGAAAATTTTGTGTTTGTATGATGAAAAGAGGGAAAACCAATTGGATTTGAATTTTATTTGATAGGTTTTGTGTCTATTTGATGTAAGAAATGCGAAACTATTGTCTTGAGAGTAAATTGAATACTAGGCTTAGATCAAATGTTGAGTCATGTGAAGAGTAACGAAAGCTACTTAGGAACCGAATTTGGGGATGCATTTTTGTGGTAGGTGTTGTTAAAATGGTTCGGCTAAGTCATGCTTTTGTGTTTAGTGTTCTATCATTTTGCTCGGTCTTTCACTTGATTGGCTTCACTTGGTTCAGCCCATTGTACACCTTAGAAATGGAGCTACCAAGCCACTTATTAGGTTCGTTCTCAAGTTAGTTTGGTAGATGCATTGTTCTTTAGATAAATTATTTTGTAATGGATACTTTTTTATCTTTGATGTGTTGAGATATTGGTAAAGATGGGATGCATTTTTTTAATTATCATCATCTTTTCTGCCTACTTATCGTATACGGAACCTTGGAGCTCATGAGTTGAAATCTTGATGTGTGGTATTGGTGGAATTCAAGTTTTTTTTTGCCTATTTTGCTTATATCATTTTGTTTAAACACTTTTGGCTTATTGACCGTGTACTCTTGATTATTAATAGAAATGGCTCGGAGCTAGAAAGATAAGAGAAAAATCATTGGAAAACATGGATTTAATGGAAAAGCTTTATGGTTCTACTTGTATTACTGGAGCTGAAGGCTAGAGTGTTCAGCAAGGGGAAAAAAATTTGGATGCCACAATACCCGAGTAGCATATAAACGAGTCTGATGCTACATCGGATTCGAGACATACTGCCCCTCATCCTACCCAAGCAGCTGATGCTCCATCATCATCAAATAGACCAAAGGCTAGTAAAAAAAGACGAGTATCACATGAAGTAGCTGATGTAATTAGAGACAACAGTGAGTCCAGAGATGCGATACTTTCTCAGAAAAATCAGTTATTGGAACAACATACTAATTTTATTTGTAGTCAAATACGTGCTATGAGGGTATTACACTCACTTTCCAGCATGAGGATGTGGTCTCCTTTGTTCAAAACGGTCGTTTTGTATCTTCAGAAAAGATCCACCAATTGTCAAATGTTTTTAGGTTATGAAGATGAGAAGAACAAGATTTTATACGTAGAGTTTGCAACTGGCGAAAGTATGGATGCATAAGTAGATGTTAGATGAAACTATTATCAAACTTTATGATTTTAGCATTTTATCAGAATATGTTATGATTTGCTTTAGATGTTTGAGGATGTTTATACTTTTACCGTATTATATTAGCATATTATGTTTATGATGTTCTGAATATTAATTTCTGTTTTTGGATATGAATAGACTAATCTAATCTTTTTTGAACCTTTTCACCATTTATGTCAATGATATTTTAAATCTTTTGCACAAGAAATTGATGTGTTGGAATTTTGAATGTCTATCGTAAGATACATTCAAGTTGTTCATGGAGGATGATGACACATATATAATTCTAGAAGATGAAAGTAATATGCATGTTGTTGTAGAAGAGCTTTACGTAGATGTTAATTTTGGTAGGTAAATAAGTAGGAGAGATCGGAGTGTAGGATGATGTCGTGTACAACGTTTTATGGAAGAATCTAAGAACGAGAGTGTTTTGATATTTTATGCATCAATTAAGATACTTTTCGGAGCTTATGTCGAAAACTATAAGAGAAATACAAAGTTAAAGGAGTTTTCTCATCTTTATCTTAAGGAAAGTGTAGCGATGTTTATAGAGATGGTTGCACAAGATATAATTGTGTGGGCTTTAGCTGGAGATACCAACATTCTCTTGATACTGTAAAAATGAAGATGGATGAGGTTTTGAGTGTTTTGAACCTTGCAGCATGCACTATAAAACCGGCAAGAGGTGAATTTACAAGAACTAGTCCTACTTTGGTAAATGATATGCGATATGGGCCATATTTTATAGATTGTATTGGTGCACTTGATGAAACTCATGTTCCGATTCGTCCTCCTTCTAAGAATGTAGAACCATTTATAGGTCGGAGAGGAGAAGAGACGATGAATGTGCTTGCAATATGCAATTTTGAAATGAAATTCATATATGCATATGTCGAGGTACCCGAAATAACACATGATACTAAAGTGTTGACATATTATGCTACACAAGAACCCTTTATCCCGCATCCTCCTTGCGGAAAGTATTAACTTGTTGATTCAGGATATCCAACAAAGACCAGGTGTCTAGGCCCTCGTCGCAGAACCCGACACCATCTTGATCAGTTTAACAGAGAAGACATCCAACAAACAATAGGGAACTGTTTAACAAAAGGCATGCAAGTTTGTGATCCGTGATTGAGCGCACATTTGAAGTACGGAAGGCGAAGTGGAAGATTTTAGATCGCAAACGTCCCAAGTATGAACTCAAAAAGTGGATTAAAATTTTGACTACGACTATGACACTCCACAATTTCATAAGAGATTCACATAGAGAAGATCTTGATTTTGTACAATGTGAGACAATGTAAGAGTATGAGAGACATGGTGATCAAATGGTGGGAAATGACATGTTCCATATATGCATGTCGGTGATAGAGTGATGGAGGCCCTTCGTGATTCTATCACAAAAGATATTGCGTCAACTTCCATATTAGTCGTTGTGTACTTCTTCTATTTTATATGAAGCTTTAACTTCTCAATAGCTACGTGTCATGGAATTTTTTTATGGATTGATGTGTATTTGAAGTTTAATTTCATGTTTATAAGTTTGGATATATGTGTATTTGAAAGTCATTTTTATATTCAGTTTGATGTTTGAAGTACATAATTAGAACTCAAATTTGGATTTTTTTAAAAAATTTTGGATTACATGTGTTTTACTAATGTAAATCTTTTAGAAAAAACTAACAAAAAAGTGTATTTAAATAATATATATTTAATTTGGTTTAAAATTATAATTGAAAATGAAATTATTTATGAAATATATAAACCATCCATAAGAAAATAAATTAATTTAAAAAAATAAAATTTTAATAATTATTTTATGATTTTATATTTTTTTTTGTCAACCAAACAATTAATCAGATAAAGTCTCCAAATTGGCTATCCAATTCGGCAGAAATGAGTCTACGTAAGTAAATTCGAGAAAATTAATATGTGATCCTCGAACCAGACTATCTGCTTGTGTGTTCGTCGTACACCAAATGAGAATCAAGGTGAACCCTGGAAAAAATCCACGAAGAAGCTGAAAATCCTGAATTAGCGTATATAGGGCTGGCCAACCATTTGGGTCTTGAATAATACCTGTAAGCTCCGCACAATATGTCTGGAATATCTAGTTGTTTATTCTTCGGTTGTGCATTTCTTTCATCGCCCATAGTAAAGCTTCCATCTCTGAGTGGAGTGATGAGAGATTTCGTCGTTGGCCTTCCGCCCCCATCAAAATTACCTTGTTATCTTTATCTTTGTAAATCCATCCAAGTCCAGAAGTGGGATCTGATTGTTTCCAGAAACCATCTATCAGACAAATTAAACCATCTGAAAATGTAGGTTCCACAAGTGGTCGTTCTTCTTCAGTAGATACTAAGACTTATGCTTCTTCCCAAGTTGCTAAATATGTTTATGCATCCCTTAGGATCTCCTCTACATCCGACTGTACCGCTTGAAAAACTTTATGATTTCTTGCTTTCCATACTAGCGATGGTAACCATGGGAAAAGATCATAACAATTCTTATCCTGATTTCTCAAGGGATTTCGCCAGAAAAGGTAGTCCATAAGTGTAAATTGAGGTTGTTGGGAAGACCTCCATCCTCTCCGGATTTTTGAAGATATTCCAAATCTGCCTAACGGTAGCATACTTAAAGAAGACATGATTAATTGTTTCCTCAACCGGTGTGCGTCGTTTCACAGGTTGTGTCACATTGTATACCCCTATAAACTAGTTCTATAGTTACCGCCACACTTCCTATAATAATTTGCCAAAGTCAATGTTGTATTTTGAGCGGACACTTTATTTTTCATATGAAAGCCTTCAAAGTCTACAGATTTGGGCCTAACCATTATTATTAATCCTTGTTATCTCCAAAGAGTTTAGAATTTTATAGCCCGACTTAATCGTGTATTGTCCCGATTTTGTATAGTGCCAAACCAAATCATCATGTGAAATAATTCGGCTTGGATAGATTCCCCGAATCAGTTCTATATCCTCTGAATTGAAAAATTCTTGAATGAGAGGCGAATGTCAGTCCCTCGTCATTGGGTCTATCAATTGTTGAACTTGTAACCTAGAATGTCAAACACTACCTCGGCCCCTTGCCGGACACAAATTAACATATGGAATCCAAGCGTCATGCCATATTGGAGTATTTATCCCAGAATTTATTCAGATCCTAACTCCTTGCCTAAGCAAAGTTTGGGTTGAGTATATACTCTTCAAGCCGAATGAGGATGAGTGGGGGGTTTTTAGCATTTAATTGATGAACATTTTCAAAGTATCGACCTCGTAAGATGCGAGCAACCAGTGACCCCGGAAACTGAATAAGCCTCCATAACTGTTTAGCAAATAAGGTCATGTTGAAATCTTCCAGAGATTTGAAGCCCAATCGTCCATTCTCTTTTGGTATCATAGCGTGTCCATTCAACCCAACGGAGACCGCAATTACATCCATTGAAACTCCACCATAATTTAGAAATTGCATTTGTTAACTTTGTTGTTAACGTGTGGGGTAGCTTAAAAAAATGACATGACATAATTAGGTAGCGCAAAAGCCATTGATTTTATACGGATCTCTTTGCCCCCTTTTGAGATAAACTTTGATGACCATCCATTTACTATTTCTCCTTATCGTTCCCTGACGTAATTGAAAATCTGACTCTTGGAACCTCTCATACTTTCAGAGATTCCAAGATAAGTACCCATTCCACCTTCCTTTGTTATACCTAACATAGATTTCATCACCACCTTAGTTTGATTCGAAACATTTTTGCCAAACATCACTGATGATTTATCAAAGTTTATTACTAGCCCCGAGGCACTTTCATAGCCCCGCAAGACACCCCAAATAGCCTGACATTGTGAGCTCTCTGTCTTGCAGAAGAAAAGGTTTTCATCAGCGAATGGAAGGTGTGATATTGTCTTGCTATGTTGGGTTATCTAGACGCCCGCTATTGCACTATCACGCTCCCTTCCGTTTAATATTTGCAATCAACACTTCCGTACAAATAATGAAAAGATACGGTGATGAAAGGTCCCCTCGCCTCAGCCCTCTCTGAGAGACTATATTCCCTGTTGGTCGTCCATTAAAAAATATTTTGTATGATACCGATCGAACACACCACATTAGCCAAGAAATTCACACTTGTCCAAAACCTAACTTTTGCAATACTGCTTCCAGGAACGACCATTCGATCTGGTTATAAGCTTCACTTATTTCCATTTTATATTATTTTAAATAGTTTAAAATGTATTAAAACAAAAACATGTCCTTTTTGGTAATTTTCACTTTAAATGCATGCTATTATAGATGCAAAAACGAACAAACTTGCATCTAGATGCAAAATCCAGATGCATCTTGTAGATGCAACATCCAAATGCAGAATCGAGCAGGGCCTACGTTGCATGCTAGTTCATCGCATGTTTCTCTTATCTTATATTTTAACTCATGACTTCTTACTAACTATATACTTATTGTTGATGAAGTGGTGGTGTATTTACAAATGAAAAAGTATATATACTTCTTCAAATCAACGAAATATCGGGAAAAACGAAAGGGAATTGAATTGTATTTGACATCACTAAGAGAACCATAGCAGTTTTATAGTTAGGAAAAATATTTTACATAATTAAATTATTATTATTATAATATAATATGAGTTTTGAATTTAAAATATTTTAATCTTTTGCTTGGCACGGAGTTAAAAGTATAATGGGTTGATATAAAGAGATCCCATATTTGACTGGAGGTGATATTGTTGACATTGAGATATGTGAGAATTTAGAAGATCATTTTGGAGACGTAGCTCGCCAAGATGAAACTGTAGTTGGCTCTAGATGTGATGATGATGAGCCAATTGGAGTTAATATGTGAGATGATGACACTATTCTGATGATGAAGTAGAGGGGAGGCCATTCACAGTACTTGATGAACATTTTAGGATCGGGGAAGACATTTCACAATGCAGAAGACTTCAAGACTGCAATTCTCATGTACTATCTCAAATCTCAGTACGATATAAAGATGTATAATCTTTTTATGATAGGTTTGATGCTAAATGCACAAAGTGGGAATAAGAGAAGTGTCTCAGAAGAGTTTATTGTTCGTATGAGAGGGCCGAAAACAAGCTAATGGTTAAGGTGTTTATCGATGAACATACTTGTGTAAGGTCAGGATACACAAGGATGTTAAAGAGTGGAACCATTGCACAGCTCTATGAAGAATAATCCGACTTAATCCAAAGATAAAAGCGTAGGAGATGGTTGATAAAGACAAGAGGAAGTACACCATGATTGTTAGTGATCATCAATGCATATTTATCTCATTTTTCACTCATCATCTCTTTCTAAGTTGATCTTGTTTCACAAGGTCGGATTAATGTTATTCAGAGTGAGCCTCCAAAGGTTGAACACAGAATGTGTGCTAGACATATTCAATAGAACTGGAAAAAGAATAACAAGAACATTGAGATAGAGAGACTGTTCTGGAAAATAGCACGCAGCTACACAGTTGCAAAGTTCAATGAAAACACTGAAGCAATGAAGAAGTATAACAAATGTGATTTTGACTCATTGCAACTTACAACTCCTACTTCATGGTCTCGGGCATTCTTTAAACTCGGATCTTGTTGTAATGACAACATAAACAATCTATCACAGTCATCCAACATATTTGTTAGGAAGTCAAGAAGAAAGCCTTTACTTGATATGGTAGAGTATGTGAGGAGGAAATGCATGGTAAGGAATGTTAAGAGGACTGGTGTGACTTCAAGATGGGCTTAGAAGTACACACCAGAAGCAAATAAAGAGATTGAAATAAGAAGATTGCATAACATATATGAGCACATTCCATTTTCGTGAGGTTGAATATCAAGGGAATGCTTATCGTGTTGATAAAGGAGAAAGATCATGTGGTACTGGCAACTAAATTGGATTCCTTATTTGCGTGCCATGTGTGTTATCACAAGAACAAGGTTAGTGTTTGATGACTATGTCTCTAATTTTTTATTTAAGTTTTTGGTGGAGCAAATTGTATGTTTGTGGCATAGAACCAGCAATGCATGAAGTGTGCCCTCGGTTAGGGAGGTTACCTGTACTACCACCTCCTCCAAAGCATAACAAAGGAAAACTAAGTAGCCATGCTCGCAGAAAGGCTCCTCATGAGTCTTCTTCAAACAAATACAAGCTCATCCGTTATGGTTATGTTGGAACTTGTTCCAACTGTAAGAATGAAGGTCATAACAAAACCAGATGTCCCAATCCACTTGCTGCTCTTGAAGCAAAATATCAAGAGGTCGTCCAAGGAAGTATCAGGTTAGTGTAGATTTGTTTACTTGTTTGAATTTGTTACGTTTTTGATGTTTTTGATGTATTTGTTGTGTTTACATTTTTAGCTTGTTGGAGATTCATCTCAATGTGGTTCTTCATAAGGTGGTCATGATTAAGGCAGTCCCTCTCAAGGATATGGATCTTTCGGGTTCTCTGGTTAAGTTTGTGTTGTCATATGGACTTGTAGTCATGTGGACTCTCTATATTATGAACATGTACTCTCTATCTCTTTTGGTTTAAACTTTATGTAATTTTGGTCTCTTAAGAAGAAAATATGAGGATGTGGTGTCTTTTACTTTTAACATCTTAATCGTTTTGATTTATGACATGAAGTTGGTGTCGAATGTTCAGAATCTCATGTCTTCAAATAAGCTTTGTTAAAATAACCATACCAAAGAAACATTGTGCTTGATTGTCTTTGAAAACAAAACACAACAACATTACACAAGCATGATGAGACAAATTAGTTACCATATACAAGATTGTTGCCTTCACTTTGATAACCAAAATCAAAACACAAAACCCTATGAGAAGCACTGTCTTTTTCACTTTGATTTTCTTGACCTCATATTTGCAATGATAACCCTTTTCTCTCAAATTTTGGACCTCCACCAACAAGGAATTCTCGATTCTCCTATCTCAGCCTTTTGAATCAAGTCTTTAACCTCTTCATACATTTCCTCTTTTTACCCACTAAAACAAATGTCCATCCTAAGATTAGTAAAAAAAGAGAAAAATTGAGTTAGTCACTTACCAACTTCGACTCTTATACACACTCGGAAGAGTACAACGAAAGTATGGACGACAAGGATTTGGTTTTTATGCTGAGGTTTGAATCGAAACATCATTTCCACGTACATTGCTTCGGAAATCCTCTTTCTCCACCATAATATTTCGTCATATGATTTTATGAACTTCCAAACTCACGAGACGACGAATAACCTATATTTTCTAGGACACTTGATTTCATCGATTTGCTTTGGATAGATATGAATTTTGGTGTTGAGGTTACTTGGGTTTAAACTAGGGTTCATGAGATTCAAATTAAGGAGAAGTAGAGGTTATAGTTGAAGAGAGAGAAAAAGTGATTTTTTTAAAACTGAAAGCTTTATTAGACCGTAAAAGGTTTATACAATGAATCAACAAGCCAATTAAGCAGGAGAGACATTATAAATTTCACTAAGACAATTCATATTTAGTGATCTTTTAGCTAAGCGATCCGCCGACTCATTACGCTCCCGGTTTGTATATTCTAAAGAACACTCCGGTAGTTTGGTCATCATGTGTCGTATATCTTTAAGAAGATAAGTGATGTCAACGTGGTTAGCACTCTCATTGATGGTCTTAACAAGTATCATGTTATCTAATTCAAACCAAACACGTCTCTTCCCCTGTGCCCACATCAGTTGCAGTACATACACTAAACCTTGTGCCTCCGCATGTAAAGGCGATGATACGGATGGTACTTTGGCATGACCTGCTCGCATGTAGGATCATGTATGATCTGTAAGGATCAAACCTATCCCCGAAGGGTTTGCTTCGTTGACGTAGGCGCTATCTACATTGCATTTGATCCAACCTTCCATTGGTGGCTCCCAAGCCGATGATCTTCCTATAGTGAGAGTCCCAACCTTTTCTTTGTTTATGGAGACCCATTCCACCGATGCATCCATAACTCTGTGTACTGTGGAAACCGAAATTCTTACTGTCAATGATATGTGGTTCACGGATTTTGTAGCCAAAGATCGACAGATCAAGATAGCGAATTAGTTAGTAAGAAACACGAAAATAAACTGCGAAGATAATAAGACAGAAATCGTGAGTAAGTTAGATAGCGAAATACGAAACAGATTGCGAAGCGATATGAATTAGCGGTGAACAAGTAACAGGATTCGTAAGACAAATTAACGTGAATGAATAAAGAGTGAAAACGAGAACAGATCTAAAGTATGCAGAAAGCGTAAACGGAGAGCGATTCGACNATGCGCAACCGGTGTTAAGCCTTGGCCGCAAGATCTGTTGGTGACAATTACCTAGAACTAAGACGCAGACTTGTAACCTAGTTGAGACGCAGCTCGC
>OVAN01013197.1:0-13042 GCA_900406275.1 Anastatica hierochuntica
CTAATTACCACTTCTTCTGGTTTTGGTTTTGTTTTGAAAATCTTTCTCCATTGCATAGCTTACACGACAAATGAGAGCCTCAAGAACTTGGCATTGCCTTCTGTAAATGATCCAACAGGTAAAGCCAGACAAGCTTTGGTACTAACTCAATTTCTTGCACTTCTGGTTTTGCTTTCGTTTTAAAATCTTTCTCTGTTGCATAGCTCATGTGGCAAACGAAAGTCTCTCAAACTTGGTGTTGCTTTCTACAAATGGTCCAACAGGTAAAGCACATACAAGCTTTGGAATACTAACCCGATTTATTGCATTTTGACTTCTAAGAATTCCTACTTCTCTGTTTTTGTAGTAAAGCAATCGCAGATTCGTAATGATCACCAAACTCACTTCCATTTGAAACCGTCTACATCTACTGTTCTTGCTTGTAAAGAAAATACTCTGAATCTCTCTCTCTCTCTCGTCGCTTTAACCCTTTTACTTACGCATTTGTATGAATCAGTTTCCTTTGTCTTCCTCGTAGATTACTATTCTGGAGCTCCAACCGTTGCACCAGCAGCTACTGACTGGTGGTCTACATTATATAATTCTGCCGGTAAAGAAAAGACTCAATCTTTCTCTCTCGTTATTTAAACCCTTTTACATCTCACTCTCTTTTTCTTTCCCCGTAGATGACGATCTTGGAGCAATATCTCCTACAACAGCAACTGACCAACAATGGACATCTTATGATCCTGCTTGTAACCTTTCTCTATTAATCTCTCTTTGTTTAGACTTTTACATTAAAGCAGTTTTATGAATCACTCTCCTTTTCTTTCCGCATAGATTGTAGCCAAGCTCCAACCACTACACCAGCAGCTACTGTACAGATGTTTTCCACAACAGCTACTAACCACAAGTGTGCATCTTATCATCCTGCTTGTAAAGAAAACACTCTACCTTTCTCTCTTAATGTCTCACTGTTTAAATACTTATGTTAAAGCATATGAATCACTCTCGTTTTATTTCCTTATGAATAACAATCTTGGAGCTTCAACCATTGCACCAGCAGCTACTCACCAACAGTCTACATTTTATGATCCTGCTTGTATTGAAAACACTCAACCTTACTTTCTCTCTCTCTCTCTCTCTCTCTCTCTTTCTCTCTCAATGTTTTAACCCTTCTAAGTACTTGTATGAATCTGTTTCCTTTTGTTTCTCCCATAGATCACAATCTCCTAACTCCAACATATGTGCCAGCAGATAAGAATCAACGGTCTTCATCTGAAGACTTTTCCTGTAAAAGAACGACTGAATCTTTTTTTTATCTCCCATTGTTCTAACCTTTTTACTTGAGCATATGTATGAATCATTCTCCTTTTCTTCCCCACAGATGTTGAACCTCAACTCCCTGAGTTTCCTGGACAAACAGCTACTACGGCAGAAGACCCTAGTACATCTCAGTCCGGAGGCAATACTGGACACAACAGCCTAAGTATCCTGGACCCAAGTCTACCACAATCGCAGCTGAAGCCAAAATTCACAGTAGAAGCGCAACAAACACTGCAAAATGGGAGCAGAAATGGACCTCAGTGTGGAGGAGCAAGCGGCTGGACGCAGAATGGAGAAGGAAGCAGCTGGATGCAGAACGGAGTAGGAAACGACTGGATGCAAAATGGAGTAGGAAGCAACACGACGACACAGTTCAGAGGAGAAAGCAACATCTCGAAGTTTAGAGGAGGAAGCAACTGGACGCAGTGTGCAGGAGGAAGCAATGTGCTGCAAAATGAGCAACAGTCATGTCATAACTTTGACAGAAACCAAACAATGAGACCGAATACAAGTGTTAATCATCAACGAGCACAAGGAGTAAGACGTACTCTTCCTGAATATAAAAGATGCTGTGACCAATCCAAGTGGTAAGTAGTAAGCAAAGACCACCCTTTTTCCACATATTGCATAATCTATTGTCGTCTCTTATATCTTTTGATATTCTCTCTTTCTCAATCAACTAATAAAGGTGATGAATAACTAACAAAGACTCAAAACCAGCAAGGTCGCCAAAGGAAAGAGAAACGTCGATGTCTCTTGAAGAACTAAAGCAAACACTAGTTAGCTTTCTTGTTTTCGTTTTCGTAAACTCAAACCCACAAAGAGTAATGGGAATTTTAGTGATAAAAGTAGTTTCCAACATGAAGAGAAGATGAAGAGTCTCAAATCTATTGTAAAAAGATTGAATCTTTATGAAAATCAGAGTATTGAAAACTCTTTTATCAAAAACCTGAAATCTACACATTTAGCTTTAAGAACCCATTCAAGTTTTCGTAAACTTTTTTTTGTAATCAATCCGCAGAAGAAAAAACCCAGAAACGCTAAAATTACAATCAACGACAAACCCAATTCTTACACTTTTGAATCCAATAAGCAAAATCAAGAGATTACCATACGTTTTCCTCTTCTCTTTTCAAAATGAAACTTCCATTAAAGAGAACACATACACCATTTTAATAAGCAGTGATAGCTATTTGTCCCTCATCGCTAAGTAGCGATTATAGTATTAGAACGTCGAGCTCAGTAACGCGGGCTTGTGATCCAAGTGGAGACAACAAGGTGATGGGACATTGGGTCGATCTCGTTGGGCCGGTTCGTGTTGGGTTTCAAGTTTGGCTCGCCCATTCCAAGTTGGGAGTTGAGCCATGGGGCTTGAGCGAAGGCTCGAGTCTTGTGGTTCTTAGAGTGGGGGGAGACTGCGTGAGGCTGTGTTTTACAGAGCAGCTTTCACCTCCCTCTTGACGGTAGAATGGCCATTGCTTTCTGAGCCCACAATGACCCAATGATCCGACTCCAATTGGACCATAATTTTTTTTTTAATCTACCTCCAAATTCTTTTAGTTTTAATTACGTTTTCATACTTAATATATAAGATATGACACTTTAATTTTGTTAAGAATAAAATTATATTAAAGAGGAACATAAAATTTTGTAAACTAAGGACTTTATCCTATAAACATCTATTTTATAATATTCGCTAGGTTAAGATAATATCAAATCTTGAATATCAAATATATGAGAATATGTATAAAGCTTTTATTGGAAATACTAGATGATACACTAGATTTAATTCGCGCACATAGTAATATATGTTTTGATGAATTGTTACGTACATGACACTTTAATTTTTGTTAAGAATAAAATTATATTAAAGGGGAACATAAAATTTTATAAACTAAAGACTTTTTATCTATCACATAGGAAATATCCATTGTATGAGATTCGTTAGGTTAAGATAATAAATAAAGCTTTTATTGAAAAAATTAGATGATACACTTGATTCAATTTACGCCACATAGTAATATATGTTTTGATGATACTAGTACGTTGTATAAATATAAGATTTGAATTAGTCAATTCGTTTCGGTTACTCCGATTTTTAGATTTTTAAAGTAGATGGTACTTTTTAGTACACAAAATTTGGTTTAATTTCAATTTAAGTATTAGATTTGTATGTGCGTGCAATATTATATTCATAATAAATTTATTCGAAATTCAAAATATATATTATTTTGTTTGCATTCTATTGGACCATCTAATTATTTTTAAATCAATAAGATCCTCGTGATTTTTTTTAGTAATTTTAGTTTTTTCCATCTAATCGACCATATTATTCCTTCAAATAAAGGAAAAACAGAGTATAACAAAATCCAAAACATAGTACAAAGTGCAGCTCTACATGCTTTCCCTTGGATCTTATGGTTTGTCTGGAAAGCAAGAAACCGCCTCGTTTTCGACAACTTTTGGGAACAAGCACAAAATATTCTAGATCACGCCACACAAGAAGCAAACTTCTGGAGCAAGATGAACGAAAATACACCAGAAGTGGACCCACAAGCACATGAAGAAACCGAAACCCCTGATGCTAATCCCGCAAATCCTTGGACTGAAGAAACGTATGTATGCCAGGTTGATGGCTCTTGGAGTGTTGATGCTGCTTTTAGTGGATATGGATGGACACACTCTATTGGAAGGCGAAGATGTCAATCTGGATATCGAAGTGCACAAGCCAATCTCTCTCCCCTCCATGCAGAGTTGGAAGCACTGATGTGGGCTATGGAATGTATGATTGCATCCTCTACGGTGGAGACTGTCTTTGCAACGGACTGCATGCAACTGATCTCGATGGTGTCTAACCCAGAGGATTGGCCAGCATTTGCATCAGAACTGGAAGATTTTCGATCTTTAGGAAGTGTTTTTCCTTCGTTTCATATTTCCTATATTTCTAGAAACTTGAATGTTGTTGCAGACAATCTTGCCAAAATGGCAAGGTTAAAAAACGTAATTGCTACCCATGTAAGCACCACGGTTGCCTCGCTTCCTTTAGAGAGGAGCGACGGTCCGGAAACTTAATAAATGGGTTTTGACGACAAAAAAAAACATAGTACAAAGTGCAGAAAAGCAAGATATGAAACAAAGAAGCTAATAATAAAACACGATTTCACTTGATTGATCACCAAACTTCCTTGAGCAAACTTTGAATCCTTGGAGAATGTTTACACCATAGTACCCTTCTATCATTTTCACAAAAATCCTTTAGCCATATTGGCGCTCTTGTTGCTACATATGATTGCATTCTCTCATCTTTAACCACACTCTTTGCGATCTTCATTGAACCACAATTCTCGTCTAAGTCTTGTAAAACATGAACCAGCCAGGTTTATTCTCCATGAACCAAAGTAACTCTGTTGAAAAACTTATCCAAGTTGGCCACTTCAAAGGTTGGTGAAGGGTTTTAATGATGTTTGAAGTTGACACGACAAAGATCACCTTCTCAAAGCGCAAGCTCCTCATACTTTCAAGAGCTCATTTCCAACTCCGTACATGTGCATCCATTAGTGAATTAACCTCAGCAAAACCAGATCGACTATGGAGAATGACCTCTCCATAATGATCTTGAAGGGTCCACGAGGCATCAGAAACTCTTCGTTGCTTATCAAAGGCAAAACCAATGTTGCATTTGAGAACTCATTCCTCAGGTTTTTCCCAACCATCCATTCCAGCAGATATTTTTGCTTCCTTTACCTCTATGTCATCCAACCTTTGCGCATGTAGCCATAGTTTCAGATCCTCGTACGCCTTGTCACACCTATCTTTAGCATTAAACATTGAATTATCAAAAAGCTTCTTGTTATGATTCTTCCAAATTCTCTATAGAATCCAAGGCGCAATGTGTCTTCTTTCCTCAGGAAGATCTTTGTTCTTGCTTAAGTCCAAGACAAAACATATGTTAGCATAAACTGATAAGCCAAAACCGTATGATGGTAAAGGGATACCAGAAAGATCCATATTTGTCTCACTAAAAGGCATAGAAAAAGCATGTGATTAATGGACTCCTCTTCACAATCGCAAAACAAACATCCTCCTTGAACAGAGAGACCTCTCCTACGAAGATGAGCTGTAACTGGCATTTAAGAATCCTCCACATAAACTGTTGGATATTCGTAGGTCCTAAAACTTTCCAGCATCTCTCAAATAGAAAGTTCAAAGATGGTCCGCAATTCGCCTTTGAGAAAAGGTTTGAATGCTTTGTGTTCACTGCTACGTCATATTCGGTTCTAACCGAATAGTTCCCATGTCTCGTATAAGCCAAACAAAATGAGTCATTTTGTGAAATCATCGTCTTGATCTCATAATTATAGCAACATCACGAGGATCCAATAGCTCATGCAACCTCTCAGAGTTCTAGTTTCGAGACTCCACATCTATGAGTGCGTTAACTTGCAGAGACAAGTTCAAAGGAAAGTCTCAACATAATGGTCTCCTAGGCACTCCATCATAAATCCACTCATCAAAACAAACATTAGAGCCAAAACCATTGCCAATGATGTGTTTTAGATAACAAACCAATAATTCTCTACCATACAAAATTCTCCTCCATGCATATGAGGGTCGATAACCATTCAGAACTGAAAAGATGTTTCCATTATAGAAATATCTTCTCTTGAAGAACCTTGCAAACAACGAGTTCGGTTCATTCAGCATCCTCCAAGAGTGCTAGGCTAACAATGCTTGATTGAAAGATTGGAGATCTCTAAACCCGATTCATCCTTTGTCTTTTGGCAGTAACAACTTATCTCATGCCATCCAATGAATCTTTTTCCGATTATCACCACTATTCCACCAATAGTCCATCATCACACTTGTCATCTTTCTGCATAAATCCACCGACAATCGATAACAAGACATTGGATACACCGGCATAGTCATGGCCACCGATTTTAACAAAACTTATTTCCCTCTTTGTGACAAGTTCTTAGCATACCATCTATTTAGTTTGTCCTTTAAGCGGTCTTAATATAACCAAACAATTGATGTTTCGACCCGCTTAATCATTATGGTAGCTTTCGCTATGCTCTTATTGCTTTAACAGATCCTCTTGCAGAACCAGCAATTGTCACAGCTGCTCTAAAACATCCAGGCTGGAACAATGCTATGAGGGAAACAATTGATTCATTTGATAAAACCAAAGCTTAATATTTGGTTCCATACTCATCAGTTATGAACATACTTGGCTGTAAGTGGGTTTTCATAACAAATTTGAAGGCTGATGGGACATTGGATAAGCTCAAAGCTCGTTTGTCGCTAAAAGATTTAATCAGAAAGAGTGAATTGATTATTTAGAGACATACAATCAGGTAGGAAAAACTGGTACAATAAGATATGTTCTTCATGTTGCTACTATTTATAAATGGGATGTGAAGCAATTTGATGTGACCAATGCCTTTCAATATGGATACTTAACTGAAACTGTGTACATACATCAACCACTAGGGTTTGTTGATTCTGATAAAGCAGGCTATGTATGCAAGCTACACAAAGCTATATATGCACTTAAACATGCCCCTAGAGAAATGGTTCAACAAATTTTGCAATTACCTTTTGACTATGGCTTCATATGTAGTACAAGAGATCCTTCTTTGTTTGTCTACGAGAAAGATGGCAATAATAATGATGAAATTGATGCTCTTCTTTTATCTCTTAACACTCAGTTCAAGATGAAAGACATGGGACAACTTCACTAATTCTTGGGAATGCAAGCAACATTTCATGATCAGGGGCTATTTCTAAGCCAAGAGAAATATACTGAAGATCTTCTTCATGTTGCAGGGATGTCAGACTGCAATCCTATAACAACACCTTTGCCTCTGCAACTTAACATAACCAATTAACTACTGATCAAGAGAAGTTGTTTCATGCACCCACTTATTTCAGAAGCTTGAATGATAAGTTGCAATATCTTAAACTAACAAGACATGATATTCAATTTGAAGTTAATTACATTTGCCAAAAGATGCACTCACCTAGTCAATATGATTTTCATCTACTCAAAAGAATCCTCAGATATCTCAGAGGTACATCAAAGTATGGAATCTTCTTTACTTCATAGACTAGTTCCACTCTAAGAGCATATAGTGATAGTGATTAGGCTGGTTGTAAGGAAATACGACGATTTTTGTACATTATTGGACTCTAATATCATCTCTTGGTCAACTCAAAAGCAAACAACCGTATCAAGGAGTTCAACAGAGACAGAATACAGAACACTTTATGACACTGCTGCAAAACTAAAATAGTTAGAAGAACTAACTGCAGACATTGGTTTACCTCAGTCTTCTCCTCCATAATTTTTATATGATAACCTTTTTATTGTCTACTTATCTGCCAATCCAACACTTCGCAAGAGGTCTAAGAATTTTGAGACATATTTCCGTTATGTTCATAAACGAGTAGAAGTAGAAAAACTGTTGGTTCATCACATCTCATTTGCTTATCAACTAGCAGACATTTTTACAAAGTTTTTGTTCTTCAAAGCATTCACAGATTTGAGGTTCAAACTTGGTGTGGTATCTCCATCCACACAAGGTTTAAGGGGAATGTAGAACCACAAGCCCAAGAATCAAGTAAAAGTGTGATGGACCAGAGAAGTGAGACAAATTCCACTTGAAATATCTCTCCAACGACTACAAAAACTCAAGCAAAAGCTTGCAAATTGACAAAGCAAAAGATCTCTCTTGGTATGTACAACATAGCTGGAGGAATCAATTTGTTTAACAAATTTGATTCCCTTGGATCTAGTGCCATTGTGTGCTCCTAATACAGTCATAACCTTATCTAAATGATTGGCTTCTTATATATATGGACAACAGTTATAAACATCATTTTATGATGAAATAATAAAGATTCAATATTTCCTTTCAAGCTTAAAGTTTTGTTCATTTCTGTTTTCAGTGGATTCACTAAACTGTACCACACTTAAATTTTATATTAATAAATTTATTTTCTTAAAAACCCTAGCCGCCAACCTCGTCTTTTCTTCATCTTCCATATAGAGGTCGGTGACTAGTGGTTCATAAAACACTGTTATCAGCCCCTTTAGTGTTTCTTCTGCTTTTTCTTTTTCTTCTTTCGTTTTTTATTGTTTGCATCGAATCTATTTTGGTGTTTCGGAATTGGTGGATTTTGATGTTATCGATATGATTTTTTGTGCCGGACCAGAAGATCGACGGGTACTCCCGGATTAGAAGATCGACAAATGTTACCAGATTAGAAGATCGACGGAGTATTGCCTGATTGAAAGGTCGACGGTTTGACTAAGCTCTTAGAGGCGCAATAGCAACTTCAACCACGTTATACTTCTATTTTGGATTTTACAATTTCACGATTCTATAAAATGATTTGGAAGGGAAAAAAGGACTCACTATTATCGGATTAGTCATGCTTCTGGCGATGAATTTCCTTACAATCGAATTTTATTGTACTTAAACCGCTACTACGGATAAAAGGAGAGCAAGCAGTGTGAAGTTACACGTTATCATCTCCTAGAATATCTAAACGGTGAGCCCCCGATAAATAGTAAAAAATGTTTGACAACTGGCATGCGTCATTGCGGTCAGTTATTGAACGTACGTTTGATGTTCAGTAAAAGAAACGGAGAAGTTTTGAATGAGTTTTCAATGTATGATATCGATATGCAAAGAAATGTTATTTTTGCATCCATGTAACTACATAATTATATTCGCCGGAATAAAACTAAAGATTTTGATTTTGAGGAAGTTGATATAGAACGTAACGTTGTGCAAAATGAAGATGACCAATCATATGATAACGATAGTGTAGAAGTAGATGAAGATAACATCCAAGGGGTATAATTTAAGACTATTCGAGACCAAATTGCTAAGCAGCTATGGCGTGCAAACACACGAGGTCACCGACCTGGTCATCTCTAGTTGCCAATCTTTATTTTTATTTTATTTTTATTTTTTGGACTTTCTTACCTCAAATTCTACAAATCTAGAGAAAGACATACGTTTTAATATATTTTATGTAGAATCATAGGGATTGAGTTATTTTCTTTTGTTGCAGTGTTAAAATATTATTACAATAATAAAAAGAAAATTATTTTACAAAAGTCTGTTGAGAATTTTGAAAGAAAGGAATATCACCAAACAAAAAGAAGAGAACATAGTTGAACGGAGTAACACGAGAAATGAAAGCTCAGAATTATGATGGAGTGGAGAACCACACCATCAAAGATCGTCATACTTGTGGTCATCCATCAAACGAATAAAACAACGGAAAATAAGAGCTCTGAATTGTTTTCTACTTCCACTGGTAGCAAATTCTCCGGTGATAGAGACGGTGACAAAACCAAACCGCCGTCAAACGAATCAAAAAGATATGTGATGCCACTCTTGTTGCTGGTCACTGTGGCTATGTCTTGTGCCTTTTGATTTATAGTTCTTCTTATAATAACACTAAACAAATGGTAACAGTATTTGAATCCTATTTTTTGTATGTGTATATGTATATGTATATATATATATATATATAATTACAAAATATTTGTCCATAATTTTGTTTACCATTTATATTTACAATTTATTCAATTCCTTCTCTACATTTATTCATCTTTATTCCCATTTTGCTTTCTATTCAATTCATTTACATTCTTTTTTTTTCATTTCTACTATTCATTTAGGTGTCACCCATTGAAGCCTCAATGTTTTAGACTTTCTCTTTTCCCTTTTCACTTCCTTTGACGTAAAACAACTAATACAACCAGAAATCCCTCACATTCCACACGAGCCAACTCCTCATATATCCCTAAAAATAAAAATGAAATCTCTTATGTCCCTCATTGATCTCCTATGTCTTTATAACTTAAATGAAATATGTTACGACTAAAATACCTTTAATTTATGAAAGAAATAGAAAAAGAGAAATCATTAATGACATCACACAACACGTGTGTCTACAATTTATTAAATAAAAAGAAAAAAAGAAAAAGAAAAAGAAAAAAAGAAAAAAATGAAACGTCTGATTCGCCGTCGAGCATTTCGTCGCACTCGAAACCATTTTTTTGAACTAGATAAAACTAAGTAAAACTATAGTTAATTTATTTGCAAAACAAAATTACTCACACAGATTCATCTGGATTATAAACGTGAACACTCATAATTATATATGTAAACAATAAAATCAACTGCAAATCAGAATTCCTAGTTAATATAACATATGTTACAAAAATGAGTTTTCTCCAATATAATACCTTGTATTTTCAAGAACAATATGTTAGTGAAGACCAATTTAGAAAGGAAAAATCACGGAAATCTTAAATTCAAACATATTATTGCATAAAACAATCACTCTCACAAGTTAAAGCACTAAAAGTAAAAGTAAAACTACTAAAACAAATTTAAAGGATGCGTAATACTAATTAAATTGAAAAACACCAAAAATAGAACTATGTGAAATTTTCGTAAAACTAGTATTTTGTGTATAACTAAGAACAATTTTCGTAAACCGAGTATTTTAGATTACCGAATTGAGTAAAATCCTGATTAAACCGACAGTTTTCACAAATCCAATTCAAATTATGTGCATAATACCATTTTAAAGTTACTGATTGGGTAAAATCCTGATTAAACCGACGATTTTCACAAACCCAATTGAAATTATGTGTATAAGACTACTTTTGGTTATCGAATTGGGTAAAATCCTAATTAAACCGACATTTTTTATAAATCCAATTGAAATTATGTGCATGATACCATTTTAGGTTACTAATTGGGTAAAATTCTAATAAAACCAACGGTTTTCACAAACCAAATTGAAAAATTATGTGTTTAAGACCATTTTGTGTTACAAAATTGGGTAAAATCCTGATTAAACCGATGGTTTTCACAAACTCAATTGAAATTTTGAGTATAAGACCTTTTTGGGTTACCGAATTGGGTGAAATTTTAATTAAACCGTCGGTTTTCACAAACCAAATTGAAATTATGTGTTTAAGATCATTTTGCGTTACAAAATTGGGTAAAATCCTGATGAAACCGATGACTTTCACAAACTTAATTGAAATTTTGTTTATAAAACCTTTTTGGATTACCGAATTGGGTAAAATTTTGATTAAACCGACGGTTTTATATACCCAATTAAAATTTTGTGTTAGAGATTGGAAGGAAGAACCGATATTTAATAATAAAATAACAGAAAAAGATAAAATCTGATTTTGACAAAAAAAAAGAAAATTTAAGAAGAAGATGAGAACTTTCGCAAAGGAGAAAGAGAGAGAAAAGAGGAGAGCTTGACCAAAGAGGAGAGTTTGACCAAGGACAAATATGTAAATGTGTTAAGTTTTGAATTAAAAGTAAATGAAAATAAAATTAAGTTTATAAAGGGGACATCACAACATTAGTTTAGACACTTATGGACATATGAGGAGTTTACTCCATTCCACTCCTCTAAATCAATTCAGCTTCGGTTTTTAAGATGAACGGAGAGAAGATTCTGAAAGAGTATCTACAGAGAGGTTAACAAAAAGTTAATACAAACATAGATGCAATTTCACAAGGGTGATAACGAAACTTGAGGGCTATGTTTGAGGTATGAATCTGCCTCCATGATTCAATGGACCAGTGGCTGCTTTTGGTGCGGGTTTCGAATGAGACAAATTCCCTTTCAGAAGCCTCGATTTGCCCAAACGGTAGGTGATAAAGTCAATAGCTTTTTCAATTTTAACAATGGTGGAGGAGGTGAATCGGGTTCTTGGGCACTTAATTTGAACTCAGATCAAGGAGAGAACCCAGTGTCACCGGAACTGAATCGGGTCTTGTAGCTCCAGCGATCAACAACTCTACTTCTTATTCTGATTCTCACCCAATTTCGAAGCTTTGTAATAGAATCTCCGTGGAAAACCCTCAAATCCCGAGTTCTGGGTTTAATAACCATTCCAAGTCCGGCGAAATCAACCGATTCGATTATGGATTCTCAGGTCAAAGCCGGTAAGTGGACGAAGAGAGCAACAAGAAGAGATGTTTGGTTTCAGACAATGAAGAAGGAATGTTTACGTTTTCCATAGGAAAAAAGCACAAGCTTTCTCAAGTGGAGAAACAATCTAAGAAGGCTGAAACTGCATAGAGACGGCGAATGCAGTCCGACAAGGTTGCCTAAGAAGCAGAGGTAATGCTACTATATTTTTTTCATGTCCAAGTATTTCGACAACAAGTCGAATGATCTAAGGCTGAAGCTATTAGGAAAACTGGAAGAAAGAAAGAAGTAGAGAAGAAGAAAAAACAACAAGAAGAACGAGCTCAGGTTCTTTCTAGTCGCACAAGACATCTTATAAGTTTCTCTCTTTCCTCATGTTTTGATTCCATCTTTTCCTCTTCACAGGAACAAACTGCAAGATCAAGCAAACTCTCATCAAACACAATCAGATATCGGTCGTCCATATATCTTTAAGCCGATCAGTTTCAGGTAAAGCAAACACCTTTAAGGGTAATATCAGAATAAAAAAATATGTGTAATGGTGAGGTTTTTTACAGAATCATTGATGGATATATTTTTCAGTTATCCTCCAAAGCATACAAGTACAGGGATTCGAAGTTGAAACTGCCGTTGTGCAGTTTAGGATGTTACAAGGCCATTCAAGAGAAAATGGAACAACCTTTGATTCATTGCTTACACTACAAGAAACAGGTGAATTTGCGAGGAAGGTTTTACTAGCAAGTTC
>OVAN01013198.1:0-13042 GCA_900406275.1 Anastatica hierochuntica
CGAGGTTTCTAGTGCATAGGGCACTGATGCTACGGAAGTAGATCAGTTCTAAATTAGAATTTGAGTTCAAGATGATTCTTAACCTCTTCCCTAATCTGTAGTTTAATTCAACAATGAAATGTTTTCTTGAGAATATCCGATGCCCAACACTTTTCTGAATTATTTACAACCTTACGTTGCTATCTGCTTTCTTGCTTTCAACATTTGCATCATCTTACAAGTCATTTTTTTAGCCTTAGCCCGCTGTGTGATCTGATATTTCTTCGTGCTACTCTTTGGTCTCTGTGGATTCGATCCCAAACCACTACAACGTACATCTGTACGCTTGTAGTGTTATCTCGGGTGAAAACCTGAGCTATCACCAGGGCCAACTTTTCTAGTGTAGGGTACCTCGATTATGCGCCGTCTAGCGCCTTGCTGACGTAGAATATGGATTTTTGTTCTCCTCGATCTTCTCGCACAAGGACTCCACTGACCGCTGCCGTTGAGATCGATACGTACAAGTACAGGGTTTCTTGGTCCTCAGGTTTGGATAGGATTGCTTGAGTTGGATGAACGCTGTTTCGCACTCCTCGTTCCATTCAAACCGTTTGTTACTCCTTAGGAGTTGATAGAAGGGGAGACATTTATCGGTCGACCTAGAGGTGAATCG
Source organism: Anastatica hierochuntica (assembly GCA_900406275.1). Classification (NCBI taxonomy): domain Eukaryota; kingdom Viridiplantae; phylum Streptophyta; class Magnoliopsida; order Brassicales; family Brassicaceae; genus Anastatica; species Anastatica hierochuntica. The sequence continues at coordinate 653 of OVAN01013198.1, forward strand.
ATTGAGCGTCGCGATCTTGCCGGTTAGTCTTTGCACTTCGCGGGCGTTCCTCGGAGACGGCAGGTTTGCGATGGCCGAAATTTTCTTGGGGTTCGCCTCGATACGTCTTTGGGTTACTATGTACCCGAGAAATTTCCCCGAGGTGACTCCGAATGTGCACTTGGCCGTGTGGAGTTTCATGTTGTACTTGTTCAGGGTGGCGAAGCAGTCGCGCAAGTGTTTAACATGGTCGGTTGCCACGCTAGATTTTAATAGTATATCTTCGATGTATACTTCCATGGTTTTTCCTAGCTGATCGGCGAACATTTTGTTGACTAACCTTTGGTAGGTGGCCCCGACGTTTTTTAGCCCGAATGGCATGACTTTATAACAGTATGTTCCTCGATCGGTAATGAAGGAGGTTTTTTCCTGATCGTCGGGATGCATCATGATTTGGTTATACCCTGAGAAGGCGTCTATGAAAGATAGGAGCTCGTGTCTCGCCGTGGCCTCAACTATTCTGTCAATGTGCGGGAGCGGGAAGCTGTGTTTTGGGCATGCCTTGTTCAGGTCTGTGAAGTCAACGCAAACCCTCCATCTACCGTTCTTCTTTTTTACCACGACGGGGTTCGCGAGCCAGTCCGGGTATTTTACTTCTGAGACTGACCCTGCCTCAATTAATCGCTCTACTTCATCGTTAACGGCTTGTGCTCTTTCTGGCCCTAGCTTTCTTCGTTTTTGCTTGACGGGTTTGTATGTCGGATTGACGTTGAGTTCATGGCAGGTAATCGCGGGGTCAATACCTGGCATATCGCTGGCTGTCTAGGCGAACGCTCTCGCATTTTGTCGGAGAAAGGTCATGAGCTCTGCCTTTATGGTCGGCGATAAGTTCGCTCCGACACCGACATATCTCGTAGGGTCAGATGGGTCAATGGCTTCTTGTGATATCATCTCCGGCTCGGGGTTCCGGAGGATGTTGTTATCTCCTACTACTGCGATGTGTCGAGATTTCCGGTAGTAGTGTTCGTCAAGGAAACATCTTCGGGCCATCCTCTTGTCTCCTTTGACGGTTCTTGTCCCGATGGGTGTTGGGAACTTGAGGCATTGGTGGTAGATCGACGGAACCGCCTTCATGTCGTGGATCCAAGGTGTCCCTAATACGGCGTTGAACGATGCCAGAGAGTTAACGACGGAGAAACCTACGGTTTTGGTGACTCTACAAATGAAGGTGGGTAGCTTTGTGGTGCCTATCGAGCGGGAGGTTTTTCCGTCGAATCCCGTGAGCGGTCTCGTGACAGGCTTTATTCTCGCATTTGTGAGGTCCATGTTTTGGAGGCCTGCTGCCGAGATTATGTCGGTGGTGCTACCGGTGTCTACCAGTACGTTATCTGTTTGTCGCCCGGCGATGCAGAGTGTTATGACGAGCGGGTCGTTATGTGGGCGGTCGAGTTTCTCCAGATCTACGTCGATGAAGGTTACTTCATCGTTGTCCTCTCCTTTGAGTTTGAGATTTTGTGTGCGCGTTATGATGTCGTATTCCCCCAGGGGGTCTTCCGGTTCTATTCCGGCGATTATCATTGTCGTCGATCTTTTCTGTTTTCTCTTAATTGTCCCCACAGACGGTGCCAAATGTTGGTTACTAAAACCAAACTACAATGAAAGACTTAGAGATTTTGGATGGAGGAAAATATTGTATTCAAAGAGGAGAAAAGTTGCCTTGTGGATAGCTAGGCCGATGTTACAAGGAGAGTGTTGTGTAAGCTAAAAATTGGATCCCTTTCTTTGTTATGAGTCTTCTCCTTTTTATAGGTGTTTCCCCTTGATCAGGTTGTTCCTTCCCGCCAATTTCCATATGATCTTTTACCAATTTGCCCTTGTCCTGTTGTACTATGCCTGATTTGCTTTATCTGTGGCCGAGCAGGTCTGTCGCCTGGGTACACGTTGGCCGAGAAGTCCAGTTTGTCGGGTATGGGCTTCTGCCGTCTGTACAGAGGTCAGGACCCCTCCGACGTGCTTTTCTGTATACCTCCGCCGTATTCCTCAGTCTCATTCCTTGTAATCTTCGTTGCCTGTCATGTTCTTATCTTCAGGGAATGATATGTCATTATGTCTCCTTCGTACGGTTCTTCGAGGCTCTCCTTGCTACGAAACATAAGCTCTCTTGATCGTCTCACCTCGAGACCTTCCTCTCGATGCGTTTGTCGGTCTTCTTCCTCGTAAATGGGTTTTGATACTTTGATGGGTCCTCTTCTCTTTTGGACCTTTTTTTCTTCTAGCCTTATTCTGGTGAGTCGAGGTTCGATCGGAGGGTGCGAATCCTTCTTCCAACAATTTTGGAAGCACTTTGTTTTTCATCACGCTCGAAGCACATATATACTGCTTTAGGTTTCGGGAGAACCAAAAATCTGAACTACTTTGACATGAGATCTGCAGGTAGTGATTCGGATTTGGATGTGGAATATTTGGGTTGAGTCCGATTGGAATTTTTGAGTTCGAATTAAATGTCGAATCTGATAAAATCCGCATAATTTTATTTTTTGAGTTAAGCCAAAAGCCATTTGTGCAAAGAAACTTGGTCATATCTCATCCACACAGAAATTACCAAAGACAATACAGAACCAAGAAACAACAAATTGGAACATTTACGGACAATTCAACTCAGAAACCATTAACGAAGATGTCGGTACCTTCGCCGATTCAATGTATCAGGATTCTGAATCCTTCTTCTTCTTTTAATTCATCATCTTCTTCGACAGCTTCGTCGTCCTTCAGATTTTCAATGACTAATAAGCCTTGTGTCATCACCATCAGATGTTCCCAAACCGAAGGTCCCTTGAGGAGGCCCGTCGCTCCTCCTACTCTACGAGAGCCCGGTTCTCCGCAAAAAGCTGTTCCGCCATCGCCGCCGAAATCGGTGTCTGTTGAGGGTAAGAGCGTATTTACGGTGGAGTTCCAGAGGCAGAAAGCTAAAGAGCTTCAGGATTACTTTAAGCAGAAGAAGCTTGAAGCTGCTGGTCAAGGTCCCTTCTTTGGTTTCCAACCCAAAAACGAGATCTCCAACGGAAGGTACTTGATCTCAAGTTTCGAATTTGATTGCCTATAGAGTTGAAGGAATCTGAATATTATGGCTCTTTGTTTAGAATTGCTCTTCTTCAACAAGCTAATCTGCATCTTGATGTTATTATGATACATTATATTTGATGTTTCTGCCATTTCAAAAGCCGTTCCTCAATTTTTGATCTGTGGGTTATGGTTTTGATTCAAAGATATCTCTGTGTGTGCTGCAATGGTGTTCCCTCTGCAGGTGGGCTATGTTTGGTTTTGCGGTTGGAATGCTGACAGAGTATGCAACAGGCTCAGATCTTGTCGACCAAGTTAAGATCCTTCTCTCCAATTTCGGCATTATAGACTTGGAATAATAATAAAGAGTATATGTTATATATTTAGACTCCTTTCTCTCTTGTCTCTGATTCCTCTTCTTGTTGCTTATTTTTTGTTCTTCCTGTATATGTATCGCTATCATCTTAAATACAAGGCCATTTTGTGTATCAAATCACTTTTTATCTTCAAAGATGTATAATATGATCATCTATGTATCCATTCTCAAATTCCATACAAAAGGTTTTTTTTTTTTCCACAAGAATCTGAACCTTTATTAAACCTCATCAAAGGAGGTAGAAACCTCTATCAAAGCATTCTTAGCCAACAAGTCGGCTTTCTTATTATCTAATCTACGGATGAACTTAAAGATAATCAAATGAAACTCCCTAACCACCTCACAAATATCACTCAAAATCGCAAAAAGCTCATTGTGCTCAACACCATTGTTGAGCAAGTTCACAAGAACAAGACAATCAGAACAAACTTGAAGAGAATAAACTTCTCGAGCCCTGGCCGATTGTCACGCCGCGAGCAATGCCATAGACTCCACCATCAACGCAGACTTGACATTCACTCTTGAATCGGAGAAATCTCCTAAACTCAAATCCGCATCCGAGCGGAAAGACCAACCAATGCCACATCTTAAAGTTACGGAGCTCCAAGCTGCATCAATGAACACTTCTCGCTCCGCCAAAGAACCATAAGAAGATCTCGCCATGATGGTACTCTGTTTTGGTTTTAGAGCCGCAGCTTGCTCCCACTCTTTGGCATCCTTAATCGCAAGACAAATGACCTCCGAAGGGGAAAGCCATTGCTTCTCAAAGATAAGGAGATTTCCAGCAAGCCAGATTCTCCAGCAAATCCAAGCGTGCACCTGAGCAAATACAATGCCAAGAGGGGGTAAGCTCAGCGAGGAGTATGCCCTCGTTAAAAGCTCAGGAAGCATAAGTAGTTGGCGAAAGGCTCCAAGAGTTAAAGGAGCTAAATCCCACACAGGTTGAGCAAGCGGACATTGGATAAGAACATGAGCCACTGTTTCCGGCTCCTAACATCGTACCCAAGACGCTTTTACGGCAATACCTCTCAAAGCAAGATGCGATGCCACAGGGAAAGCATCACGGACTGCTCTCAAGAGGAAATTCTTGATCTTCGAAAGAGTCTTGAGGCTCCACACACCCTTTTACCAATCAAACCCATCATCATTATGCTCACCGTCTCTGGTACAGCTCTGATGCACCAAATATCCTGACTTCGTAGTATCTTGTCCTCTTTTCTCCGGTAGCCAAACCAGAGAATTAGAGTGCCTAGAAGAGCTCAAAGGCAAAAGCCGGATCATCTCTCTACAATGAGGAAGAAGAAAATCAATTAATGGCCAATTCCATTGTCTAGTGTCGGGCAGAATCAGGTCTAAGACCCGTAACGAAAGAGACACCAGAGAAGCTGGTCCCATTGGACACAATGGCTTATCCGAGGATAACCAAGGATCCTCCCAAACTCTTATTAAAGTGCCATCTCCAACCAACCAACCACACCCCTTAGCAAGGAGCTCACTCGACTCCAAGATGCCTGGCCAACCATGAGAACAATTAGTCGGGATAGAGCAGTCCATGAAAGAGCTTTTTCTACAATATTTGTCAAGAAGAATTTGAGAGAGAAGTGCATACTAAGTTATGGAAAATATCCATATTTCAGAGCATTTTTATCAAATCTGTTAACAACCTCTGCCTATGATCATCATGAACAAGTCAAGGTAAGATCAAAGATATAGTTTGAGGAACAATGAAAACTATAGGATTATAATTATAAATATCACAATAAATTTATAAGGTGTAGTTCACATGAAGCTCACCATTTTAACTTATGTACTTTCTTCACCTTTTACTCTCCAATTTTCTCTAATAGAAGCCCTAATGTGAACTCAGCATTCTTTCCTCCAAAGAAATCTCGGATCTTTCCTAAGGAATCTGTTCAATCTCGATAAGAATCTTGTGGAGAGATTGAGGCTTTGAAAAGAAAGGACAATGATCACTTCCTTTGATCTCGATGATTCCTTCAGGGTTGTTCTCTCTCACTACCTTCTCTTGACCATCTGGCAAGAGGGCAAAGATCATCGAGTGTTTGAACAGAAAATCTTCTCCCTTTCCTATATCTTCTAGCGGTTAGATATATATTTCTTACACGAAAACTTCGCTTTCTCTCTTTGGTTTGATCGATCACTCGTTTTTTTAAATGTAATGAAGAAAGACACAAGTTTTGTTAATCCAGTTCACAATCCAAGGTGAATCGCTATGTCTAGTCCAAGATTATCTCAGAAATCCACAAGAAAAACTTGGTTACACAAACCCTTGAAAGAATATACAAAAAACCCTCTGCAATCTCTCATTGTTCTCTTTGTCTTACTTACACCGCCATTGTTACAACTTCTTTCACCTTTTATACAAATCATTTCCTGACCTAAGGCTCCTTTTGTCTCTCTCTCTCTTCGTACTCTGCTCGGAGGAAAAAGACAAAACTAACACAAGTGTGGCAAGAGGTTAATTACTTTTATTGCTCTCTAGTCGTTCGTACAAGCACGTGAGCTCCTCGTGCTTGCTTACAAACAAAGTTTGACACTTAAGTAATACGACAAAAATCCACCTTGCTTTAGTGTCACATTCTTTGAACTACATTTCTTTCTAATGGTCTTGATTCCCATCTCGGATCTTGCCAATATTAGGCATTGGTAACTCTGAGTCTCGTGAGAGCACTCAGGAACTTGCTAACAAGTAGCACTTTCGTCAACCGAATTATGGACTGTAGAGATCTTCAAAACCTTGATCTCTCTTTAACTTATCAAGTCTCTGATGAAGTGAAACCTTCTCTAAATATGTATAGTCCTTTCGTGATGAATAACATTATTTGCTAGAGCAATAACACTATGTGAGTCACAATAGAGATCAATCGAACCTTGTTTGAATCCCAGTTCATTCATGATTCCTTTCAGACACACTGCTTCTTTGGTTGCTTCAGTCAAAGCTATGTATTCTGCTTCTGTTGTAGATAGAGCTACTACATCCTATAAACAAGACTTCCATCTAATCACATTACCTACCACAATGAATGTCTATCCCGTGATTGATCTTCTTCTATCCAAGTCTGCAGCAAAATCAGAATCTCAGAAACCCTTTACTACAAACTCATCTTTTCTCTTGTATTATAACCTTGTTCTGAGAGTACCCTTGATGTACCTCAGGACCCACTTCACAGCTTGCTAACGTTATTTCAATATACCCATAAACCTGCTTATTACACCAGCTGGATACACCAAGTCAGGTCTTGAACTAATCATTGAACACATTATGCTTCCCACTGCACTAACATAATGTAAAACTTTCATTGACAAAGCCTGTTCCTGTAGTTCTTTCTCTGTAGCTGCTCTTAGCATCATGTGACTCTCTAAAGGCGTCTGAACTACTTTTCATTCACCCATCTTAAATGTATCAAGAACCTTCTGAAGATAACCTTTCTGTGACAGTTCTAGTAGATGTTTATATCTAGCTCTGTATATCTCCATTCCTAAGATTCTCTTTGCAGCTCCCAAATCTTTCATTTCAAACTCAGAGTTTAAACTCTTGTTTAGCTTATTGATTATGTCCTTGTTCTTTGATATGAGAAACATATCATCAACATATAACAACAAATGACAACTTATGCTTCAGTTTCCTTGAGTTAAACACAGTTGTCATACAAACTTCTTGAATAACTTGTTGATCTCATTATCATGAATGATGCAAACCTTTGATTCCATAATCTTAGTGACTGTTTTAATCCATACAAAGTCTTTCTCAGGAGACACACCTTCTCAGGTGACTTCTTATCCACAAAACCTTTTAGTTGCATCATGTATACAGTTTCCTCAAGAGTTCCATGTAGGAATGCCATTTTCACATCAAGTTGTTCAAATTCCAAATCAAAATGAGAGACAACTGATAACATTAACCGGATTGAGACATGTTTCACCATTGGAGAAAATATTTCCTCGTAGTCTATTCCTTCTCTCTGAGAGAATCCCTGAGCTACAAACCTTACTTTGAACCTTGAATCCTCTACTCATGGTATTCCCATCTTTCTCTTGTATACCCATTTACAATAATTACCTTTGTGTTCTCTGGTTTGTCAACAAGATCCCACATGTGAATATTCTTATGTGATAACATCTCTTCTTTCATGCCTCCTTTCCACCTATCATAATCTGGATCACTTACAGCTTCTATAGCAGGTTGATTCTAGTGTACCACCATCTTCTGTCAAATTATAAGCATATCTTGAGTCACCAATCTTATCAAATCTTTTAGGTTTCCTGATTTCTCTCTTGGTTTTATCTCTAGTCAACTGATAATTTTCAAGATCTTGATGATCATAACCTTCTTCAGACTTTGTACTAGACTCAGAATCATCTTCAAGTTTTTTTTCCTTGAAGCAGTGGATCTGGTTTAACCCCAACTTCATTATCTGCTCCATCTTGAGCTGAAGTACTTCCAACATCTTGAAGTATTGGAATTGTCACGTAACTTATTTCTCTTGTAGTGATGTGTGAATCTGCTTTCCTTTTCTATCATAATCTTTGAACATCACTTTTTCTGTGAATGTTACATCTCTGCTAATCACACACTTCTTCTCTTCTAATACCCACACTTTGTATCCTTTTACTCCTGTAGCATAACCGAGAAAATGTCTTTCTTTTCTCTTGGATTTAACTTTCCTTCATCTGCGTGAACATATACAATGCATCCAAATCTTCTTAAAGAGTTTAAGTCTAGTAATGACCATGTCCAAGCTTTCTTTGGAATCTCATACTCAATAGCTGATGCAGGTGATCTGTTAATACTATGAATTGTTGTTGCAACTGCTTCAGCCCAATACATTTTCCCCCAAACCTCATTCACTAAGCATGCTTCTTACCTTGTCCATTATAGTTTTGTTCATGCGTACTGCAACTCCATTCTGCTGCAGAGTGTAAGGACATGTTCTATGTCTTACAATCCCTTCTTCCCTGCAGAAACCATCACACTTTTGGTTGCAAAATTCAAGACCATTATCAGTTCTTAATACCTTCACTCTTCTGTTTGACTAATTTTTAGCCAGCCTTTTCCATTCAACAAATGTCATGAATGCTTAATCTTTTCTTTTCAGAAAGTATATCCACACTTTTCTTGTGTAGTCATCTATGAAAGTAATAAACATCTGACATTCTCCTAGTGAACTTGGTATTTTTGGTGATTCCCAAAGGTTAGGTTTGAATGTATGCATCCCAACTTATCCTTTGTAACATGTTTGCATGTTCCAAAGCTTACCCGGTGAGCTTTCCCATAAGTACAATCCTCACAAAATTCAAAACATTTAATCTTATCAACCTGTAGACACCCTTTCTTTACCAGAATATTCATGCTCTTTTGACTCATATGACAAAGCCTGTTGCGCCATATTTTTGCCTATTCCATTGAGCATGTCACTGCATTAACATTTCCCAATAACTCAGTTCCCTGTAGCAGATAAAATGAACCACTTTTCTTCCCTTTAATAATTGTTCTGCAGCCTTTGTTCACCTTCAAAATTCTGTTCTTAGATTGAAACCAGCACCCTTGATCTTCCAAGGTTCCCATAGAAATGAGATTCTTTAACATTGATAGAACATACCTTATATTTGTAAGCAGAACCGTAGAGTGATAATCATATTAGACCCTGATACAACAAACTGCTTTTACTTCAGAGAATGTATCATTAGCCATCTTTACTTTACCAGTCTTTGACTCATCAAACTCAACGTACCAATCTTTCCTTGAAGTCATATGAAATGAACAACCTATGTCCATTATCCACTCATTTCCATCTACTTCAGACACTGCATTTGAAACATCTGAAACAGTTAAAGCTGCTACATCATTCACTTGTCCTATGACATTTGAGCTTTCTCCTTTCTTTGAATTACTTCCCCTTTTGTTTCTTTCTGTCCAGATGTAGCACTGTCTCTTTTAGTGTCCCTACTTTGATGTTTGTTTCTTTCAGCACGTTTATCTCTCTTTTCATCTCTTCCTATGTCTTGTACATACAATGCGTCGAGCTATTATTCAACAATTTTCCACTAGCTCCCAACTCTAGTATCTTTGATCTGATTGCTCCCATAATTTTTTCAAGAGCTAGAGTTATTTTGCAGTACTTTAAAGTCTTCTTTAGCTGATCAAACTATTTCGTTAGTGACATAAGTAACACAATGGCCTGGTCTTCATCTGGTACAAAAACATTAACATTCTCTAGATATGGTATCAGTTTAAAGAAATCATTCACGTTCTCATTTATGGTCATACTATCCTGCATCTTGTATCCACACAACCTCTGCTTCAGATAGATACGATTTGGCTAAGATTGTGCCATAAACAGTTGATCTAGAACATTGATCATTCCTGTTGGAGTCTTCTCCATAATGATTTTGCCATAAATAGTCGATCTAGAAAATAGTAGATCTAGCATTTCCTCTCTTTTCCTTGAGAGCTTTATCGACTTGGGTTGTTGGACTTTGCTCTGCCACAGTTGAGTCTCAGAGGCTTCCTCATCTTCAAGACCTTCCATTAATCCCAACATATCCATGTGAGCAAGTAACTTTTCTTTCCAAAGTATGTATATCCTTCTCCATCAAACTTTTATACCTTTTTTCTTCTAGAAGCCATATCCGAGAGAGAGTTTGAAACTTTATCACCAAAGCTTCAATCTTTTGCAAAGTTAAGACCTTTCTTCCTTTCCCAGCTCCTAACTCAAGCTCTGAAACCAATTTGTGAAGAAAGTTTATAACTTTAGCTTGATCAACACATAAACCTCACTTTTTCTCTTTGATTTGATCGGTCACTCGTTTGTTTGAATGTAATGAAGAAAGACACAAGTTTTGTTAACTTAGTTCACGATCCAAGGTGTATCGCTACGTCTGGACCGAGATTATCTCGAAAATCCACTAGAAAGACTTGGTTACACAAACCCTTGAAAGAATATACAGAAAACCCTCTGCAATCTCTCCTTGTTCTCTCTGTCTTACTCACACCGCCATAGTTACAAATTATGTCACCTTTTGTACAGATCATTTCCTGACATAAGACTCCTTCTCTCTCTCTCTCTCTCTCTCTCTCTCCCTCTGTTCGTACTCTGTTGTAGAGGAAAATGACAAAACTAACACAACTGTGGCAAGAGGTTAATTACTTATATTGCCCTTTAGCCGTTAGTACAAGCACGTGAGCTCCCCTTGTTTGCTTAGAGACAAAGCTTGAGACTTTTCTTTTGGCTTAGAGTCATTGTGACACTTAAGTAATATAACAAAGTCTAAGGCTTTCGCCGGTCATTGATTGCCAAATGCAAACGCAAAGTTTAAAAATGTTGTGAAATGTCCAAAAATTAGCTTTCTAGTACCTTGTTGGATGATTGATTGAAATACAAGCCTTTTATGTGTTTTTTCTCAAAAATAAACCTTGTAGGAGGCTTGTCTTTTCCGTTCCCATAAATCAAGAACTGTGACTCTTTCATGATCCGCTCTGCGGAACCAAGCTGCACTAGTGTAGGCGGTTTCACACAAAGAAAAAACAGAAAACTGTAATGACCCCAACCCGGAATTGGGAGTAAACCGTATCGATCAACCCGATTCGGTTCAAACCGAAGGGATCGGTTTAGGAGAACCGAAAACCCTAGGGCATCTCTCGTCTCCTTCTCTTTATTTAAACGCGTCTTCACCTCGAGAAATGCATCACTTTGATTTCCGCAACGAAACTCTGCCCAAATCCCGCGAAAACCCGTGAACCGAACCATCCGAGCTATCCCGCGAGTCGTCGCCTCTCTCCGCCGCCGAAATTGAGCCACTGTCGCTGCTCGTGCCCTCGACCTTGCCGATCACGCCATTCCTTTCGCCGTCAGTCGCTGCCCGAGCCTTTCCGCCGTCGCAGCAGCCTCTAGCGCCTTTTTCAGCCGCCGATCGCGACTCCAAGCCACCGTCGGCCACTCTCCGAGCCTCCCAGCCGCAGACCGTAGCCGCCGACCCATCAAACCCGTGTCGCGAACCCGATCCCAGCCGATCCGAGCATCTCCCGATCACCTCCGACGAAACCCGAGCCACCGCGAGAATTTCCGAGCCGCGCCTTCGTTGATCAGCCCGCACCGTAAACCCGAGCCGTCGTGCCCGTGAATCCGCGACTCTACCACGGCGATTCCGGCGTTTGTGAGGTAGTTCCGCGCTCCGACCGCCGTTGTTCCTTTTTCCGTTCCCGTTGTTTCCTTTGCCGTAGAATTAGATCGTTTCCGTAGTTTTCCCGTGCTCGGTTTTTCGTAGTTTCCTTTTCAGAAAAGTTTCTATTTTGGACAGGTTTCCCGATTTAGAAAGTTTCCGTTTTTTGAAAGTTTCCATTTATGACAGGTTTCCATAAATGGAAAGTTTCCTTTTTAGGTAGGTTCCGGATTAAGGTTGAATCCAAGTTCCTTTCTGGTTCAGGTCCAGAAGTCCAGTAGCTATCCCGAAAGTCATCCGCGCTAGTCTCCGCGTCTGCAATTGCCAAGGTGAGGCGCTATTCCCATAACTATTCCCCCGTAGAACTGCCTTAGGATGTTTTCATTGCTAGCATAGGGTTAACGCGTCTTGATTGCTAGTCCTGTTTGAGAGTCGAGTCAGTCTGTTTGGTGATTGAACTAGAGGTCTAGGAAATTGAACTAGTGTACTAGGATGTGATGATATGAGATTGGGAATGTGGTGATGTGGATGTTTCACCCCCGGAGAAGTGAAAGAAAGCCCTGAGTCCATACAAACCGGGGAGTTGGTGAGTGAGTTTAGCTGGTTACTGTGGTGGTTTGCTGCAGGTTAAGGCGTTTTGGACAAAACCAGGGGTTTTATTTAGGACATCTTTATATGTCATGTTTGATTGCGACACAATAGGTTTCTGCTTGTGATGTGTTCATAATTTAACGCATCTTTAACATCACTTAGTATGTGTTTTAGTTGCATTTAGGTTGTATATAATGCATTTA
>OVAN01013199.1:0-13042 GCA_900406275.1 Anastatica hierochuntica
CAGAGTCCGTGAAGCACATAACATTGACAGTGAGAATTTCGGTTCCCACAGGAACCATTCGAAGCAACAATCAAATGCCAAAGAGGAATATTTTATAGACATGTCCAATGAGTCAATGTGACTCAACACTTAGAGAATTCTATGAGTAAGGTAAGTTCTCTTAATTCAAGCTATTCATTTACATTTCACTATTTTAAAAATCCTTCAAGAGTGATTTTGCAAAAGTTTGATTTGAGAAAACCCAACACTTTTGAATCAATTAGAAACCTTTGGCCCTAAATTTTTCAAGTTCAATGAATGAGTTTTTCCCTCTAATTGTTAAATTAAAACTTTGGTTAATTTGCAAAAGTCCCAAAGAATTTAAAAGTTTTGAAAATTTAGAGACCAATTTGTAAATAAAGTTTTACACTTTCACTCCTATCCACTACTTTTAATACATACTTTTCTCTCTCCTCTCTTTACCATCTCCATTGAAATTTCTTGCTCATCTTTGGCAAAGAGTGAGTTTGTATTTATAAGAGAGAAATTGTATGAAAGTTTGTGATTATTTATTCTTCTAAGCTGCATTGAATCTCTTTCCTACATTCTATTTTCTTCTAACATCAAGAACAATGAATGGAAACTTCAAAACCCCCCTCATTTACCTTGAAATTTTCAATTTTTACGAGCATGGGGATTTGTTGATGTCTTATGGAATTTTTGAGTAGAAATAGCTTAGTTGTAAAGGTTTAATTGGTAAGAATCAATTGTATGGAACTCGAAATGCATTGAATAAAAAATATGTTCTTGAAGTGAATAGTGTTTGGAATATTATTTTGGAAAAACCTTTGAATTTGTTGGTTCATATATGTAATGGGTGTTAGATATGCTTAGAATCATGCATCACTTTCTTGATTTGGAGAAACATTCGAGATTTTATCCATCTCCTAAAATTTCAATTTTTATAAAATGTTAATGGGAAGTTTAATTTTTTATTCTTGCATAGCTTGGTTTGTTGTTCATACTTGCAACAACTACTTTGAGTTTGATCAATGATTATGAATATGGGCATATTATATTTATTGCACTTCATGTGTAAATTTGGAGATGTTCTTAAAAAGGTATTAGATGGATTTTCAACTTAGTAGTTTAGTAAGCATTTAAAACAAAGTCATGAGTTTGGAAAGTGAAAAGTCAAGTGCATACTCTTGTTTAATTCCTTCATGGCCAAAAATTATATGTACTAGGATAGTGGCATCTCGGTTTTTGATTGATTATGTTGCACTTAGGATCATGAATGAGTTAATTCCGGTTTAAAACAAAATCCTTTTATTTATTCATTTGTTCTTTAAAAATTTTAAACTCACTTTGTTCTTTTAAGTGTAGAAACCAAACGAATGGCAGCATCACAAAGAGCTATGAGGCTATCATACCAAACATGGACGAAACAAGAGAACGAGCAATACTTTCATCTTCAACACAACTCTATTGTGGAAGAAACTTTATGGTTGGATGAGAGTAGGATGTCAAGAATGGGAATCGACAACCAAGTCAAGTATTTGCTTGAATATATAGATCTTGGAAGGTTGTTCAGAATGCGTTATCCTACCTACATTCAACCGACACTACAATTTCTCGCCACAATGAATTTCAAACACACGAATGACTTTGAGAGTAGCTTTGGGTATGTGACTTCTCGGATCAAGAACGAGGCTTACATCATCTCGACAAAGGATTTGTGCCGTGTGTATGGATTCGATTGGAAGAGGAACAAGATCGGGTTCCGAAATGTCTTGGACATGAGCAAACTTCGGAGGACAATAGCGCTTGGAGAGTATGTCTAGGATACGGCTACAATCACCAAAATCCATAATCCGATCATACAATATACAATAGAGTTCTTGGTAAACATGTTCTTTGTCAATGGAAACCGTAACTTTGTCACCAAAAATTCCATGCATTTCTTATTCCAAGGCCTAAAGAAGAATTTCTAGGAGAATGGAGGAATATCTTTCGACCCTTTGGGGATGAGACCAACATTGGTCTTCTTTTCGTCACAATCCTTATTGAGCATGTGGCGGATTTACAATTGCAAAAGAAGCCTACCATAAGAATAGGAAGAATGCTCACTCCATTATTCTGGTACATTGGGATAGAACTTGATGGGTGGAAAAACAAAGAAGATGATGAGTAGGAAAATGGGGAGAACCGCAAAGAAGAAAAGAGTCTTCATATGCAAGACTTGTTAGAGCTTCATCAGTTTTTGGTAAAAATGGAGAGGTCCTCTACATGCTCATGAACATGCATCGAAAGTGGCATGTATGCAACATTTAAATGAAGCAATGGACCACCACTAACGTGATACCTTCCATTGCCTTCAACATCCCAAAAAACCTCGCGACAAAAACAATAGAGCTACAATTGCATCCAAGAATCAACCTAGACAACGAGCAAGAAGAACCCGAAAGTGAAAACAATGAAGAAATTTTTGGTCATGCTTTTCTCAACATACAGTTTGAACCACCTCATCTATGGTCACCATACGAGTACTACTTGGAGACTTAAGTGAAATGCAACATGCTTCAAATAAAGAAGAACATGGGCATGATCTCGTGAATGTGGAAGGCCATCAAAGGAGGCGCCCAGTACAATCGGTATGTCTGCTGCATAGAAAGTGATGATGATGAAGGCAAGAAGAAGAAGCATTTATTTCAGAAACCAAGGCACTCGGTTTCTCTACCCCCTTTGGTGATCCGAGAACCAATTGAAGATGGAAAGAACCCACCGCAAAATTTGTTTCAAGAGCCGCCCCAAAGTACACATGGGAAGGATCCCATCGGCCAATCATCATCTCGGCCAAGGAGCTCACAATGCCAAGCCATTGAGCCTGACTCCTTCGTATCATCCACTCGACACTCATACATATGAGTTTCCAAAGGTACCTACATATTATTGTTTATACCATACATATTTTCGGACTTTGTGTTTTTTTTCAAGTTTCTCTCATGACTTATGATTCACCGCGATGGTGAAGTTTAAGTCCAGGGGAGGGACTTGGTACTAATGTCTATTTTTTTGTTTTGATGTTTTCATTTTCATCATCCTGGAGTCTTGCATTGTTAATAGCTATGTTCGTGAAAAACACAAAAAAATTTGAAAATTTTTCGAAAAAAAAGAAAAAGATTTTCAATTTTTTCTCAAAGCATTGCATATAGAGTGCATCCATTTTTATATACTTAGGTTGTTAAAAGTAAAGAGGATTGTATTTTCATAGGGGAAAATTATAGGATCACCTTGTAGGTAGTTAAGTTTTGCTTAATGACCAATGCCCTCTCTAGAAGTGAAATGATGCATAGACCACTTTTAATCTTTAGAAAATCCATGGTTGGAACTAATCACTTGAAGGTCTTTGCGAATGTTGAAGTAAAATGTCTTTAGAGTTAATTCCTATCTAAGTGGAACTTAATTGAATTTTAAATCTTGCTAATAGGCTTTGATGTACTTTTCCAAGGGAAAACACTAATATTTAGGCTATGTTTTAACCAATTTCACCACCCTCTCTTAGCTCAAATGACTACTCTCAATTTTCGAAGGGTAACTAACCCTTCAAAACCCTTAAATCTTTCCTTCAAAACCCACTAAATTTTTTGTTTGTGAGGCCTCTTTTGGAAAGTGCACACACGGGAAAAATCTCGAGGGAATTGAAGTTGAACGACAAAGAGGACTTCCTTTGGGTTAGCCTCATTTTAAGGTTAACTAGAGTCTTAGGAGGGAAAATCTTTAGTGGTTTTGGGTTCATTTGAGTCTTGGGAATGGTTACTGTAGAAGTTGGCAAGTAAGTGTTCTTTAATGTAAATATGATCCTAGGTTGTGTGTATAAAAGAAAGAAAAGAAAGGAAATATCGAGAAAGATAAAGAAAAGAAGTGAAAGAAAAAAGACACTAGAGATTAGAAAAAGTTTAAGCTCTAACCTTAGAAATTAAAGAAAATCTTAGAGAGTTCACCCTTGTTATGAAAAGAAAAAAAAAAAGAATCCAAAATGATTAGAATAGTGGCTCTTAAAATCAAAAGAAGCTTAGTAGCTAAGAAATGAAAATGTCTAAGAATCTCTAGTTGTCTACAAAAAGAAAAAGAAAGTGTGTATTTTAAAGAATAAAATTTTATGGTTTCTATGATGGGAAACATCTTAAGGTTGTGTCTAGATTCTTAGGAAGCAATAGGTGGGAAAAATTAGAGGAAGTAAATGCTTTGTATGCGTAAATTGTTCGGCTACCACCTTGCTTTTACCTATTATCTTGCACTACTTGTTGAGTGAACCCAATAAAATCGTGTGAAATCACACTCTTTCAAACACTTCTTCACACAAAAACCCTCTCTAAAACTCCAAACCGAATGGATGAGATGCATTGCCCATAAGTACATAACTCACGCCTAAGCTTAATCGAATGTAAAAGGAATTGGCGATAGGATAGTTTGTGGATGCTTAGCTTAGATTCTTAGAGGTGGTTTTGTGATAATCATTGAGAAGTACATAGGCTCTTAGATGATCTTTGCACCATTGTACTTGTTTTTAGGATATTGGGCATAAAGCATTCCTTTTCTATCTTGGTTTTGAGTTCTCATTTTCAAACCCCACTTTCGGGTTTTGTCTTTGTTGTTTGTTTGAGGACAAGCAAAGGACAAGTCCAGGGGAGTTGATGTATACATATTTTCATGCATATTTTGGTGCATTCCAACTATGTTCTATTCACTTTTAGGTTGTAAATATTGCTTTATAGCTTCAAAATTCTTATAATATAAGTTTAGAGTCTAGTTTTAAGATTTGTTGCATATGCATACATATCTTTGCATTTGTAGGTACAACCTTTGGATTGGATCAATGGATAGATTCAATGTGGTTTTTAAGTCAATAGATCATGAGAAAGAGGAGCTAAATTGATGGGGAAATGGTGGAAGAAAAGGAGCCATCAAAGGAGCAAAGAAGAAGCCAAAAATGTCCACGCATGTGACTATCAGTCATGGGACCGGTAGAAACATGCACATGTGAAGTTTCTGTCCCATGCATGCCATTATTGGTTATGTGGTCGATAGCCACATGCACGGGACAGATAGTGGCATGCACAGACGTAAAAAATGGGCTTTAGGGCAACGTTTCTTCACCCCTCTTGTATAAATAGCCTCACTTATCTCTCAAGAACATATATTTGCAAGCTCAATTGTTCTTTCTACTACTTTTATCTCTATTTTCAAGATCTTAAACACTTCTATAACTTTGGATTATTTGTGTTAAGATTTTTGTTTCTCTTCTCTATCTCTCTCTTTAGTTTCTAGATCTAAGAACATGGCAGCTAAAAGACCCAAACTTTGTATTTTGATTTCCATGGATCTTAGTGACTAGAATTTTCAAGGATCTTGAGATGTAGTAGGCTAGGGTTAGATCTAGGATTCTAATGGATGATTATGCTAGATTTTAGCATAGATTCATACTAGATTTTGTTTAGTTCTTCAAAAGCCCATTGCTTGCTCATTGAGGACAAGAAAACGTTCGATGAAGTTCTTGAGAGAACAAAATCTATGTTTTTCACTTTGGCCTATGAGAGTAGTGTTCCATAAGTGTTAAATGGCTAAAAGATCTTTTAAATTACTATCACTTACATGTTTAGATAGGAAAAAGCGAGATCTGAGCCTTGTAATGTGTATGGGTGAATAGATCTTTGCCATGAGAATGGGTAGATCGATTAAGGAGGATCCTTGGCCTAGGAATACCTTCAATCCTCTAATAAAGCCTTAGAAAATTCCATTATGTTTCTAGATTAATCCCAAACTAATTGTTCTGTCTCAAGATTCGATCTTTTTCATTGGTTACACTTAAAGCTTGTTACTTTCTTGCATTTTACTTATTGCTTGCTTTCATATCGTCTTTTTATGCAATTTCGTTACGTTGTCTTTATTTATGCTTAGATTTAGTTGAGACTTGAGACACGCCATCTAAATTGACTTTCGTAGACTAGGATATCTAGTGTATTCTCCTTGTTTAGGTTCTTGCTATTTAAGTTCTTAACTCCCTTGGACGATACCTAAAATACTACAACTCGACACCGTTCTTTTGCGGGAATCGTTGGGTTTAGTTTAGGTTTATAAATTTAAACTTTTCTTGTTGGAACTCAAAACCCATTCACGTCAATTAGTTGTGCATATCCCAAGAAAATGGTTAAAATTGGTGAAGATAGACTCACTAAAGCCACCATATGGAACCAGAACATTGGGGAGAGCCCATACTTGACGTGAGTAGGGGCAGAGGGAAAGTATATGGTTAATTGATTCAATTTCCCGATCACACATAATACAACCATTCTTAATGCTTAGCTTTCTTTGTTTTAACCGATCTTTTACATCCAAAGATCCATTGAGAGCTCTCCACATAAACTGCTTTATCTTGGAAAATGTTGACAATGACCATATATATCGCTTTAGATAGAGCATTTGTCGATGGCTGTGTCTTAATTTCCGTAATCAAGTCTCTGTGTTTCGTCTTAAAGCTCAGCTCATATCCTGATCTCACATAATATATTCCACTTATCGAGCTTGCCCAACAAAAAGAATCTTGTCTCTACAACATAGGACAATTATGCGTAATGATTTCAACATGTTGGCGCATTATTAGTTGTTGAAGTCTTATATGTTTCCAATTTCTTGCAAGTTCATCAACTAAGTGATTAACAATAAGATTAACATATACGATTGGATCAAGGCTCATCACCCTTTGAGGCTCAATGTCAAAATTCCAGCATTCTCCCCATAGGCTTGAACTCTTTCCATCCCCAATCGCTCTCTTCAAACCCTGTTGGAGATTCTCTCTATCAAAAAGAACACTTCGCCAACCGTATGAAGGTCGATCTCCCATAGCAGTCTGTAGGATAGATTTATCCAGAAATTATTTGGTTCGTGGAGCAATCTCCAAACTCGTTTTGCAAGCAAAGCTTGGTTGAAACATTGGATATCTCTTATTCCCATTCCACCACTTCTCTTCTCCAGAAAACGTTTCTCCCAAGATAATTAGTGAATCTTCTTACGATTTGTCTATTCCCCACCAGAAGTCCATGATCGCACTTGTCATGTTTTAATAAAGTTCTAATGGGAATTTAAAGCATGACATTTCATATATCAGAATGGCTAATGTGATGGACTTGATAAGTATTTCCTTCTCACCTTGCGAAAGATTTCTCACGAACAATCCATTGAGTCTATCTCCTAATCTCTCTTTAATGTATCCAAACAGCTGCATTTAGGATCTACTCAAACACTCGGGGAGCCCAAGATACATTCCAATATTGCCTTCCGTACGTATACCATGTTTTGTTTTATCTAGTGTTTCATTTTAATCCCCTACCCGAGCTCCAAAGGTAAGAGCTAATTTAGCGATATTGATGACCTAACCGGAGGTGCTTCCATACGTTTTAAACACTTTAGTACCTCCATTTTTTCTTCCTTTGAAGCTTTGCACACAAACAGTGTCTCATCAGCAAAAAGGAGGTCACTAATTGACGGATCTGAAGCATGGAATTGAATACCAGTAAGTGCGCATCTCTGTTCTGATTGATGTAGTATATACATACCATCACTTCAGTACAAAGGAAAAACAAAAACAGTGATAAAGGAACACCCTATCAGATTCCTCTGCTCGGAAATACTTGTCCCCTTGGTTGACCATTAATCAAGATCAAATATAAAACAAATTCCACACAAGCAAGTATCCATTTGATCCAAAGACTTGTAAAACCAAACACATGTAAGACTTCCCGAAGAAAATACCACTCCACACGATCTTAAGATTTTGATAACATGAAATTCACTGCAATCGATTCGATTTTTTGTGGCTATGCACGTTTTCATACGCTATCAGCACGTTATCGGATATCAAATTCTTAGCCACAAAGACTGATTGCATAGCAGAAACAATATGAGCCAAGTGCCGCTTCACACGATGAACCAAAACCTTGAAAATAATTTTATCAAAGACTTATCGGTTTGACCTCTGTCATTCTACTCGGTTTAGAGACTTTTGGAATCAAACACACATTCGTGTAGTTCCATTTGCCCTGCATCTGAGAAGAACAGAAGAACTCTTGTATTTCCTTTACCACTTGAGATTTAACAAGATGTCAATATTGCTTATAAAAGAAAGTTGTAAACCCATTCGGACCAGGCACAATTTCGCTCTTAATTGAGAAGGTGGCTTGTCGTATCTCTTCTCCAGTGACCACCTGAGTTAAATCCCGATTCATATTTTCTATAACTCTTGCCTCTAAACCCTGCAACATAGTTGTGATATTCGTTGGGGAAGATGATGTAAAGAGTTGAGCAATATAGTTTTCTGCATTATCTCCTCTCTTTTGTTCAGCCATGTGTATAATTCCATCATCATCTTCCACGGAATCCAAAGAATTCTTAACTCTCATCGATTTAACAGAGGAATGGAATAACTTTGAATTTTGACCACCTCCCTTTAGCAATTTTGGGCGACTTTTTTGCCTCAAGAACTCCCCTTCTTCTCTAAAGGCCTTCCTCAACTTTGCCTTAATATTCCTTACTCTATTAAATCTCGGGAAGATGGAATCAAGTTCCAGCTCTCAATCGAGTGATTTGGCCAGAGAGTTACATTCTTTTACTCGCTTACAATGACTCAACGCTATGCGGCATTCACTCATTCCTGTCATCAAGCAACCATTTCTGCCATGTAAACCCTTTTCCAAAGCAGTTTTGACGACATGAACAGTCTACGGATCATCCGCAATTCTTTTTTCAAATCTAAATTGACCATGAAAGAGTTGTTGGTCTAATTCAAATTTCACTAAACCGGACGATGATCAGAATAAATCCTCTCAAGAAACCATTGATGAGAATCGGGGAAATGTTAAAACCAAGCCGTGCCGTATTTCCAAAACACCGATCAAGCTTACATTATATACATTGCCAATGCCTAGTTCCACCCCATGGAAAGCCATTGCCGGTACTTCGCAACTCATGCATATCAAAATATTCGATCATATTCTTGAAATTAATAAGGAGCATAAAGATCTTTGAGGTCCACCAAGCTTTTGATCATTCGATAGAATCTCATTAAAGTATCCTAACATACACCATGGATCATGTCTTGAAATGCTAATTATAGTCAATCGTTCCCATACTACAGCTCGATATTTCGTGTTCGGATCCCCATAGACACAAATAATAAACCAATGTAAGCAACCATCGAAACCCTTCAAATCCTTCAGATTTTTGTTCTCTAGAAGTAATGTAATCTCAATATTCTTCTACAAAAATATCGCAAGACCTCCACTTCTACCAATAGGATCAACAGTCCTAATATTTTCATACCCAAGCCAATAAGAACCTTCTAAAACAAACTTCGCGTTCTTTGTTTCCATGAGGAAAAGGATATCGGGAAAATGTTTTGACCGCATTTCCCAAAGATGACGAATTGTCCATGGGTTCCTCAACCTTTCAAAATTTCTAGCTCAATACAATTATTGGCGGAGCAGCGGTTCCTCACTCAGAAACATCGCCTTGTTAGATGTTTTAAGGAGCTTAGTAAGGGTTTGCTCACCTCCATTGGATTTCTTTTTGTACAATAAAACCGCCTTAGCCTTAATATCATCTTTAATCGCATTAACTGTTTATGTGGTATTCATAGAAGTTTCCTTCGCATTATGGTATGTGGACTTAGGTTTCTGAGCTCGACGTTTCCAAGAGTTTGGTCTCTTTCTAATGGTTTTCCTCTGCCTACTTTTTCCAGGAGAGATAGTAACTTTGATACCTTCTAGAAAACTCATAGAACAAGTAGACGTGGAGAAGGTAGGTAGAACACAATCAGAGGCCCTTGTTTTAATACCAGCACTTTGATATGTACGCTCAGCTTCCATAACGTCGGCCATGAACTTCAATGACATTGTCTCTTTACCTTGTTGAGAGAAATCAAAGACAAGTGCTTTGTCTTTATCAGTGTCCAAGGTAAATAGTGGAGCGCTTCCCAAACACGCAACATCAGCTTTTGTCCCATTGGATCCCCTTCTAAATCCTTGATTGAGTTTTGTATACGTAATTTCCATGCATTCTTCTCTGCATGATCTGAAACTTGAAGATATTGTCTTATCTCGTCGAGTACAACTTTGTTTATTTTCGGTCTACCAAGAGCTGCATCAAAACCAATATGTTCATTGGTTAAAACACCATAAAGCGGATCATCAGATTTAAGCACACTGCTTTGCGGCATACAGATTACAGCCAGAGGCATCAAATTTTTATTTGTTTCTATCTTTTTTTATTTGCAGGGTTCCAGGGACATCTCTTCTTATCATGTGTGAGGCGATTGCACTGAAAAAACTTTTTCCTCACTCTTTCATACTCCAGGCCAAACTTAACAATTGTCCCATCCAGCATTTGAAACTCTCTGAAGTTACGCAATGGTTTATTTGTTGGAATTTAGTTCTTAAATCCCGTCCTGATCTATTTATTAATTCACAGATCTAAAGACATAAAGATTGTTAACCTAGTGCACGGTATCGAACCGCTACATCTGGGGAGAGTTTGTCCTCTCAATATACTATATGAGAAATCGAAAAACACCTCCGATGTGGTTTACACATTAATCTCTCTCACACACAATGAATTAAGGAAAAAAAAAACTCAATGATTCTCCAAAGAAAACTCTTATTCTCTCTCTAATTTTACGAGCCACCTCTAAGGTGCTCGGAACCCTCATAATTTAGGATTAAAGCTTTCTCTAGACCAGACTCTAGTATTTATAGAATTTGAATTTCCTTTTCCTTCTAGTATAAGGAATTTCCATTTTTTCCTTTTCCTATATGTAAAAACAATATTTCTTTTTCCAATTAGTAAAACCGTAACTTGGTCCAAATCTTGAGATGGCTGATGTCCGATATCTCACATTCTCCACCTTCGGATTCATACAGCTATTGACGCTTATGCAATCCTCCCTTCTTTTATCTTCTTCTTGATTTCTTCTTTTGGAATCTCCACCTTGATCCCAACGTGAAATCTCCTTGTGAGTTGCCTTTAGAACCCTTGAATCTTGGTTCTACAGTTGGCATTTGATCTTCTAGTAAACCATTGATCTCTTGATTTCCCATAGTCTTTTCTCTCTTTACCATTTGATTCCTTCTGATGTTCTTTTATTCCACACATGCGCATTGAGTCTTGAATCAAAGAACCTTAATTGTAGTAGCTAACCTTGAACCATCCATGCTTCCATCCTAAAATGTCTTTGATTCTTTGATAAAACATATAAGCCTTGAACTCTTCTTGTACCGCTGTTATTTCTAGCACAACATGCCATCAAGCTATCATCTCTTCTAGACAGACTTTTGACACAATACCGTAACATATGAGTCACTCATGTTTCATTCCTCGAAACAGATGAATTTAGATGAAGTTGTTTTGAGGCATTTGATATTCAACCATTGTACGATGATAGAACATACAAAAAAGATGGAATTTCTTATACGAATAACTCTAAAGCTAATGAAGACATTTACAATGGGAAGGCATACCAAAGTGAAGCAGAGTATCATATCTCTTCACACAATAAAAATATGTTTCATTGTAGGCACTCTCCTTTTAAGCATTTTTTGTTCAACCGAACCAAGAATAACTTGAAGTGCAAGATTTGCTTAACCAAACCGAGATATGGTTTCCTAGGTGAATTAGGATTAGGAATTGTTTAGTAGTTATCTAATAGATTTCGTAATAGGTTTAGGAGATAAGTTTTGTTATAAATAAAGCATGGCATCGAGTAATGATAGTCTTGTGAGAGAAAGTTATAGCTTTGAGAGTTTGTTAGGTTTTTGAGTTCATATTACCTAAACGCATAATAAAGAGAGATACTCTTATTTGTGTCTTAATCGATCCTTTAAAGCAAAACAATTGCCTATTCTTACATTAGTTTATGATTTTTTGTTCTTTCTCTAATTTTATGTTGCGATGAAAGGTCATTGTTTGATTATTAGCATTAATGGTGATTGGGATTTTGTAAACGATGGTCATAAATGATCTAGGGTAATTCAATGAACTGTTATAGAATGCTTTATGATTTTAGAGATGTTGTAAAGCTAGGAATTTGGTCCTGAAATCTTAAATACATACAATATTTTGATAAGTTACTAGGCACAAAATGGTTTGCCTCTTTCTATAGGTCGCAACCGTCCCCCCCTCCTCTCCCTCTTATAGTCTTGCGCACAAATGATGCAAGTCTTATAGCATATAGGAGTAAACGAATGAATCTCTTTGTTAAGTTTCAATATCAAACTAAATATCAAGAAGTGGCTCATCTTGGTGGTAGCTTTGTTAGAGAGTCGAACTTTGCTAAAAGATAGCCTCATGCTTTGTTACAATGTGACTTATATGATAGTTCTAAAGGGAGTGACGCTATTATCCTAATGGCAATTACTTTAATTGTTGGTTCGAATACATAAACATTTGAAACTCTGGATAATGAACTCCTTGTGGTGGTTAAGATAAAGAAAACTCATTATAAAAGTGATAGCATGACGAAAAGCAAAAAATGCTCGAGTATTACTGTGTTTGATCTTAGTACTAAATTCAACGATGATGATATCAATTGTGAGTTGTTTACACATGTTGATGTTGTTGCCCCAAAGTACAATAAATAATTTTGCGAGACTTTATTTTATAACAATAACACATACTGTAATCGATTAATTGTCGCTAAGGTAATTTGTATTTTCGTGATGCTGGTGACCATTTGGAGTTAATAATGGACTTCCGAACTATATTCAGCGTAAAATAGATAACACTTATCACCTAGTACATTTACAACTTTTAAATTCACACTCGTGTGAATGTGAATAATTGGCAGTCACTACAATATACATGTTTAGATGGTTGACCTTCTCCAGATTATCCTGAAATTGTACTTCTACAAGGAAATTAGATGAAGTTGTTGATGAGGCATTTGATATTCCATCATTGTACGATGATACTGTTGGGAATGTCCTGAAATCATTTGTACTTTACTCTAATTAAA
>OVAN01013200.1:0-13039 GCA_900406275.1 Anastatica hierochuntica
ATTATTTACCTATTTATTTTTTATGAAAAAATACATAAGTAGTCTTACTTACGTTTTTAATAGTTTACATATTTTTAAATTTTTTTTAAATTTAAATTGCTATTTTTTTCATTTTCTAGGGGTATGAGATGTCAAAAAAAGCCAAATTTGCCGAAAATCCTATTTGGACAAATCCAAGTTGAAAGTGTCCCATTTTTCTAATTCTCCCTTAATTTAGAGCTTTATATATTTTTTTTTCTTGTAGAAGTTTTCTACAACCTTTACCAATTAAACCCACAAAAAACTACTACTTTCAAAACCACAAACAACAAATATCAAGACCACAAACAACTCTCGATTGGAAGAATATACACTAAATCAACTAAATTTTAAAATTATGATAGATGATAAAAATATCAAGAAGTTAGTTTATATACTTTTATATAGATTTTACATATGTTTTAAACAAATACTAGGTGGCTATCCGTAACATGTGCGGTAAAAAAATAAGAACTATATTTATATAAAAAAATCAATTAATTTAAATAGAAAAATCAATTGACATTAAGTTAACTTTCTTCTTTCTTATTTTGTTGAACATTGATTCAATTTTTTAATCAATATTTTTATTTGTATCCCATAATTTCTTTTTAAAAATTCTATCCATAAAAAAGTTAATTTTAATTGATAAAAATCATTATCCATATGTTAACGTAATTGGTTGTTTATATAATTCATAAAATTATTTCTAAAATACTTTATAATGAATTTAGTATTGATTATATTGCATTAACATTAGAAATATTTGTAAAATAATAATAAAATAAAATTATTATACTTTCATATCTTAGTAAATTTGTCTTTTTAATTAAGCTAATGTTAAATTGTACACGTATTCATTTCTTTTCTTTCATGTCACTTTTTGGACTAATTCATGTCATCTTTTTTTGTGCAATAGAAATAAAACAAGTCAAATTTGTTTCTACTAAATTGTTACTTCCTATTAATAATATAAATTATATATTTATTATATGAAAACAGAGTTCTACTTTTTATCTACGTAAAAAATTATCATTTAAATTTGGATATATTCAATACTCAATGGAAATTATTATAATATTCATTATTATTTGATTAACAATACAATATAACTCACCCATAATAAAATCTTCAGCTTATATAATTAAATTATATAAAATTATTTTATTATTATTAATTAGTTTATACATTAAACATGCATCAATATTTATATAGTTTACGAGCATACATGTATTGATAAATATATAATAGTGTTCAATACAAAACTATAAATTAAATCATATATTAGTTTTATAATAATTCAATTTTGACATATCTATATTATAGTATATATGAAAATATATTTTTTATTATAAATACACATGTGTAACTAGACTTGAGCGTTCGCGGTCTCATTGGATTCACATCGGGTTCGGTTCGGATGCGGATGCGGATCCCATACTTCGACCTTATTGTACCTAACTCAAAAAATTAATAACAATTAATAAAAAATAAAATGTATAAAATAAACAACTATATATTAATAATGTAGTAAAAGGCAATTTAAAATATTTATGATAATACTAAAATCTATATATATATTATATAGGAAGTCGCTCGCTTACGTGTCGTGCTCACAAAATTTACGGGTGACGTGGCGCAATTCTGAAGCCCGACGATTTTTATTTTTTAATTTTCAAAAATATGTTTTCACCTATGTGGCGTCCTCTAATTGGCTATCTCTTATTTTTGCTTTTAAAATATAGTTTACCTCTCATAAAATACTAAACTAACCCTACTCAAAATTCTTAAAATAATAAAAATTCAAAAAAAAACTCAAGATTATGTAAATCTCTGATCTTTCGGTTTTATTCCTAACAAAAAAAATTTCTTTTTTTGTTGATAAATATGCATGACCGCTTGAGGATGCATCAAAGAATTGTTTTTTTTAACCTTCATGGGTGTTTTCTTTTAAGGCTACGGTTTTAGTTATGAAACGGTCTTAACAATTGTTTTACTTTTAACGTTTTAATTGGAATTCTAGATATTACTTAATAGAAGATTTTCAATTATTCGATTGGTATAACATTCACTCTCCAAATCTCCAATTTAAAATCGTCGTTGTTCATAGCGTGCACTCATTTAGTAAACACTTAGTTCATGAATGTGATAAAAAAACATATCAAAGGAATAGTCAAGGGTGCTCTAATTTGGGGCACGCTTCAATATACATTAAGCTCTCTTACAAACAAAAGGTTAGTGTATATCTTCCTAAACCAGTTTTTTCCTACGGTCAACTGTATGTTGCACTTTCTAAAGTTCGGTCAAAATTTTGTTTAAAAATTTTAATCACCGACGAAGACAGGAGGCCTCAAAGAACAACAAAGAACGTGGTCTACAAAGAAGTGTTTCAAAATAGCTGGTATTTCTCTATTAATTTGTGTTATTTAACTTTTATAATTACTACAGAGAAATTTTAAAAAAATGACGATACTAAATTTGCACTGTTTTGTAGATTTTTCCTGTAAGGTGCTCTGGTGCATTGCAAGATTCATAATGGACTGTTGACGATCTCCTAACGCCGGATACTGTGTTTTTCGTTTAAAATTTTTTTTTTTACAAGATGGAACTGTATTTTAAGACTAACAACTACAATGAATTATTCAGGTTAACTTATACTAATACATCATCAATATCTTTCTTTTAGGGATCAATTTTTTCAAAAATCGCCATGTCCGTGCATCTGCACGGACCACCACCTAGTTATACATTTATAAAATGAAAATATGTCCGCACGGACGTACCAATTAAACTCTAGTTTATTTTACACAATAGTATTTTTTTTCTCCCTTTTCTTTACACAATAGTACAAAACACAATATATCACATGATACCGATTGATTTCTTTAAGTAAGCAAAAAATAATTCACTACTAATTTAATTTAGCCACACTACATTATTTTGTTTTTTGATATATATTATCTTTTTTTAAGCTATGTGTATATTAACTCATTAGAACCGTTCATATTTTGGATTCCATTCCAACCACTAGAGTTCAGAATAGAGTAAATATGTTTTTCTGGTTGATCGTGTTCGTGACGACAATTATTCTATATAAAGATGTTGTGCTAATTTGTGATATATATAAGCAGAAATATCACATATATAAGTATATGTTAATTTAATATTTTGTACTTTATCAAAAGAGAGAGTATATATATGCCGGTTTATACATAATATATATATCATAAACAACAAATTTAGAAGTTGTAACTTCTCTTTGGCATTATTATAAAGTGGTGGAACATTTCGTCTAATTGGATAAAATTTATATTTGATACGATATGCTTTGTCTCTTAAGAAAAAAACCATGCTTTGCTGTATACAACCAAACCAAGATTGCGAAATGTAAAAAAAGAATTTAAGAAAAAACAGTAGCACCCACCAAAAGTCAATCTCCCATAATAAAAGCATCCCCCGTAAAATCGGTCTCATTTATTTGTACCCACACTATCTTGTGATTTCTCATACTACTATTAATTTTGTTTTTTTTTTGTCATCTCATATTATTATTAACTTTATTTCATTTTTATATTAATATTATGCAGACATGACGCACACACATATTTATATAAGTATATACGCATATATTTGAAGTCAGCATCCATCCAATCGCAGGTGAGAGATTCTTTTAGCTAGTCTTATGATTATTCCGGTTCAAAGTGGTGTTTAGTTTTATTTTTATATTTGGTGCAAACATAAAACCATCCGCAATGAGAGTTTAATGTGGGGTTCATACACAAATCAAGAAAAAAACACAAAATCCAAGGAATCCGAACTCTCTCGAGCTCTTCCGAATGAACCCGAATCATAAGGGGTTCGCCACGTGGCGACACCCCATTGATCCGATTTTTTTTTTTTATAAACGAAAAAAAAAATTAAAAAATCAATTTTTTTTTGGTGAACCCCCATGGGTTCACCAATACAGATGCTCTAATATACCAAAAATTTTTTTTGATAAATAAATGGTTACACCGGCGGATAAACTCCATTTTTAGGTATTCAAGTGGGTCGAAAATAAAAGTTCATATCCGTGTGAATATCCAAAGACAACGTGAAGTAGTTTCCTCTGGCAAGGTTCGAACTCATTACCAGACCCGACCCTGAAAATATTTGGACTGGAAACAAAAATAAATTTTCAAGACATAATACCTACTCAAAGATAAACTGCCTGAGCTAGAGGAAATTGTTGTGTAAAAGAAGCCGATTTTTATCTTAATAATATTTGGCTGGAAGCTAATGCTTCCCTCTGCTTGCCCTCAGGACCGACACTGCTCACAACCTGCTTTCAAAAAAAATTTCGTCTTTACCATTGAACGACGATGTTCCGGACGACATACCAAAGTCAAGCAACCCCATGAAAGTTTTTCGGTTTCATTTGCGTGATTATATATAATTTTATTTGGTAAAAGTTATGTCATTTGATATGTTTTTCTTGTTAGGATAATGGGTTGGTTTTATGTTTCTATTTGTTTAGAAGATTGGTTTTACATTTTTTTTATCAAAAAAAGTTTGGTTTTACTTTGGTCGGTGTAGTTAATAAATCAGTTTTAAATGATAAGTTGGTCAGATGGTTAAAATGTAAGTAATTTTCAGAAAGAACACAAATTCGATTCTCAAAAAAAAAAATTTGTTGCAATAAAATTTTACATTAAAAAAAATCAGTTTTAATTTAGTTTGGTGTTAGAATTTGTTGGGATTTAGTTTATATTCAATCCTCCTCTGTTATTCCATATCATTAATAGAGGATAAGACAATTGTATTAAGTAAAGGATCATAACATATTAGTTTACTAAAGATACATTTAGTGGGTATAATTAAATAAATCAGTTTTAATTTGCATTTGGTTTACAATTTGTTGGGATTTAGTTTATGGTTAATCCTATTTCATATCATTCATAGAAGATAAGGAAATTGTAGCTAAATAAAAGATCATATTAACATATTAGTTTACTATACGGTTAAACAAAAAAAGTTTTAGTGGGTTGTGCTAATACAATTATAATTTAATTTCACTTTTTTTTGATCGTCTGGGTTACTACTAATGCTATTACAAATTTCGAGAAACAACTACAAAGACAATTACTTCAGCGGACAAATCTTTCCGTTCCATCTGCTGGCATGACGAACAATCCTCGTTTGCACCACGCTGAAGACTTCCTATAAGGTTGCCTCCATTAGTCTGCAATAAATTAATTGCGCATCTTCGGGGAATCGATTCTCTAACCTTCTGGTGTAGAAACATTAATTAACCTTTGGTCAACTATTGAACCAAGGGAGCTTCCACAATTTAATTTCACTTAGTAATATCTTTTGTTGACAAATTTTTTTGTGATGAGAAAGTGATTTGTCAAATGAAAAATTAATTTTCGGACAAAAGAAGCATTTGGATAACATGTCAAAGCTCAAAGTTTATTTCTCATTGGTTTGCGCTGAATCTTCCATTGATGTCTCTGACTTAAACCGCCGCCGTTTTGTTTGAACTTACATATCCTTTTCGCTCCCTATTTATTATTCTTTACATATAATATGCCAATAAGATACGTGTTACCATTAATCACTTCTTATTCGCTAGTCAAAATTTTAGTATAAGGTTTTTTTAATAGTAAAACTTAGATATTTTTGATATAGTTTTTCTACAATGTTGTTTACAGAAAACAAAAACAATGTGTATAGTAATGGTTTTCTAGATTTCTAGTCTAGTGGTGAAGGATAGATACCAAACTATGAAATAATGAATGTGTTATATATTATACAAATCTTTATTGAATTTGAAAATTCATACAAAAATTTGTGAAAGAGATTATCACAGGTGATATATTATATTTATAATGTTATCTCAATAAAAATTTTAAAATGAAAAATAAATTTCGTTTTTTTTTGTTTTATTGCAATAATTTATTTTATCTAAGAATTATTTGATCTTTTTAAAAACTTAGTCACATTATCTGTTTCTGTCTCAATCGTCTCTCTTCATTCATTTTAACGGTCTTTATTCAAAAGATGTTATCATTCAAACCTAATTATCTATTAAGTAATATTTTTTGAAGACTTCTTGTAAAGATTTCTCTATTAATCTGCAATAAATTGCACATTTTCGGAGAAATGATCCTCTGACCTCCTGATGTAGAAACATTAATTAACCTTTGTTCAACCATTGAACCAAAGGACTTCCACAACTATTAAGTATTTAAGTACCAAATATTCTGCATTTTACTTGCCATAACTTATTAATTAATAAGATTTTTTTAGTGTAAATGTTACCGAAATAAATCATTGTTTATATTTTTTTAATATATTAAATGATTATAGATAGTTTGAATTCAAAGATAAACAACTTGGTCAACAAAGCAACCTAATATCTTATTTTGAATGACGAAGTTTTGTCCTCAAGGATAGAGTGATTCATCTTATAATTTACATTATTATTAAAAATCTCAAAAACATAGTACTATTACACTATTTTATTTTTGTCAACATGGAAGCTTTATTTTATACAAAAAAGACATTATGGCAAAAAATCGTCAAAATAAACTTTGAACAAGTAACTATTTTCCACAAGAAGAAAAAAAAAATCGCTAAAGAAAAGAAACATATAAAGGTTACTTTTTATAAAATGAAATGAAACCATACAATGCATATATGTATATAACTTTAATTTGTAAACATTTACAAGATATAGCGATTCATTGTATTACAAACTTTGATGTTTTCTTTTAAAAAACACACAAGATTATCCAAAATAATGAATGAAAAAATTAGAGTATATATCTTAAATGGCTAAAAGATATTGAAACTCATAATCATAAGGGATCTTCTCAACCATGGGAGAGGAAGAAGAAGAAGCTTTGGAGTTTTGATTCTTTAAACAATCCACCATTGATTTTCTCAATGAACCAGAAGTTGGTAACTGGTTACAAACCCATTTCACTATAGCTCCCATATCTCCGCCACTAACATCAGCCGTTGCCACCGCGAAATCCGCCGCGTGTTTCACTAGAAGTTCCGGCAACATTACCCGTTTCGCCGCGGTTACCACCACCGAGGCTTGCAGATACTCCATCTTTGATTTCTCTAGCTCTGTTGTCACGCCTTCTCCAGTGTATATCCTCACCTTCAATATTTTTTTTTAAAACAAAGTTTAATGTTAGTTATGATTCTTGTGAATGTGAATAATATATGGGAAATGCTAATTACTAACAATATATACAGTTCATGTAACGTTATTGCAATATCAAGCAAACTTCTTAATACTAAGAATGCTAATTAACCATATACTATATTTTTTAGTTCAAGTAATATATATAGGACTTGACTGTCAGATTAATAGCGAAAAACGAAATAATTGAAAAATTGTTAGCGAGAACAACTGGACTAAACAAAGTTTTGACAGAATAATTACAAAACCCCGTAGTTTTAGTAGATTAATCACGTTTTGTTCTTTTAGTTATATTTTTAACATGTTAGTTGTATATAGCGGAATCACGTTTTAAAAATGTGAAAACGTGAAAAATGATGCATAATATGAAAGATAAAATATAGCGGAATCAGTGAATAAGTTGTATACCATTCATCTCTATAGATATTCAAACATTTAGTTATAATAAATTTTGCTTAATTAAAAAAAGTGAATTAATAAGTTTAACTTACGGCAGGAGAAGATCGAGTTCCGCAAGAGAGAGCAAAAGTAATGTTAGGATCTGTTGCTTCTAAGCCATATAGTTTTCGAATGATCATTTCTTCGTGTCGTTCCTACGATTATATTTGCATACTATTAGTGAATTCTTAAAAGGTTTGCAAACTTTTACAAAATGTTAAGTTTTGCAACAATTTACAAACATTCTCACTATCTAATGAAGAGTATTATTGACTTTATATACCTGAGTCATGGTCGAATTTGTAGGCTTCCTTAGAATACAATGCTCTATGGTATAAGCACTTATGTTTTTGCCTCCAACATTCATTGTAGCCTACAATTTATATTTTGATTATTTCAAAATTTGGTAACATCTGAAATATGGAGTTGGTTTAAGTTTTTAGAGATTTTATTTTAGAAAGGAGAAAAAAAACAAACCTTATTGTAAACAAGAGACTGTAATTTCTCAGTTGTTTTTGGAACTCCATATTGTATATATCCCTGGTTATACATGGAAGTAATGAACATATATATGTTGAGATATATAAAAATTAAATATTGAAGTGATTTTGATAATTAAAAATGAGGAAATATTAATTTTCTTTTGTAAAATCAATGAGAGCATTGAAGAAAGTAGAGTATACACACATACATGCATGACACATGCGTTAAAGATGTTGATCCAAAACGCAAGCTTTTGTTGATGGTTCAACACTCTCAAATCCACTGTCTCAAGATTGTTTATTAACACCCTGTCATCAAAATATATTTAACTGATAGGTCGATGTAATTAATATTTTCCTAAATGTTAATCTCCAAATTTACCTTAGTTTTCGGATCAAAGAAACCGAGCTAGAGCTAGAGATGCACTTTGAATCCATAGAGCTTGAAGTGAAGATGACAAGATTCTTGTATGGACCAATGTCTCTAGCCAAAGATGCTTCTATGTCAAATATTCCATATGGATCTTGTTGTCTTGATTCTTTAGAAGACACAATATTCATGGATTTAGACAAACTTGAGTTTGAGTTGTCGACCCTAAAGCTTCTTGAGCTCATAGAGAAAGGAGTGGATCGCGATATTGGACCCAATTTCTCTAGCTCCATGACTCTTGTGGTTCTAAGGAGACGAACGTAGATGAAATTTAGACACTTCATGATGTTCTCCGCAAGCTTGTTTGGATGCCATTTCTGTATGTTTTGTCCATCTTCCATTAAAAGTGTGCTTGATAGAGATTTTGGTGGAATGTCTACTGATGTATCAAATGCTACACGATCCTTATTAGGCTGCAAAAAGAAATTTATAAGCTTAAACCAAAATTGAATTGAACAAAGCAAAAGGGAATTTTTGTTTTTGATAACGAGGGCTGAAGGCTCGTGGACCCCTAATTCTCATAAGACGGGATCAGATCAGGTAAGATACTCGTCTTTAATGAGATATTCCTCTCACAGTTTGAACCTGTGACTTTCTCTTTTAAGAGAGAGACTTTTACCACTAGCCAACGTTGGTCAAAGCAAAAAATGTGTTTGATAAAAACATATGTGAAAATCGAACCTTATTAGGAGAGGAATATCTAGGTTGACGTAGAGGCGAAGGCGATTTCATCATCCTACTCTTCTTGATCATATTGATATTATCTTGAAGCTTATTTTCCTTCTCGGCGGTTCCAACTTTCTCTTTAGATTTGTGGAAGCTATCCATCGCGTAATCGCCTTTTATAGCTTTGTCGATGAAATGCAATGTCTTTGTCTCAAATGTTGTATTCTCTTGATGATGACTATTACTAGATTTGGTGATTTTGTTTTCATTTTTCATCATGCCTTTGCTCATCACCATAGGACTTGGAGGTGGAAGATTAGGATAGTTTTGTAGTATGGGAGCTTGATGATGATGATGATAAGTTATGTCATCATTATGATAACTCTCATTACTACTATCCCATGTTCTTCTTGATGAACTTGTTGATGCTTGTCGCAAAGTTTCATCTTGTTCTTGCTTGAGATTTATCTGAAGATGGCTTATTTGAATCTCTAGTCTTGAAATTTCTCCTTCCACTATGGATAGTTCTGTTATTAGTTCCTTCATCTGCATAAATAACAGTGTAAAGTAATTTATTAAAAGAAATAAGTTATTCATACATCTTAGACCATGTGCATAGCAGGTCCTTAACATCGACTCTTAGCCTAATTTGGAATTAAAATATTTTTTTTGTAAGAACTGACCTTTAAAACTCTTGCGGAAGGGTCAGCTCTTAAGGGGAGCTCTTAGATTTTTTTTTTTTACTTCATTCTCTTTTTATTTTTTTTTTATTTTTGTCAGAACTATTTCATTTTCGGATCGGTTTCGGTTCGTTTTTTTTTATTTTTTTCGATTTTTTTTGGTTTTTTATGATTTTTCGAGTTTCAGATCCTTTTCGGATCCGTTTAAAATTTCTAAACCCGATCCGAGGATCCGAATGTCCACATCTATTTTGAAGTTTGGTTAATTACAAAAAAATAAAAAAATTTTAAGAACCCCATTTAGATTCTTGCAATAATAGCAAAAAATGCTAAGAACCCATTAGAAATTCTTATACTTATTTTATTAATTTATAATTAGCTAAAGGGTTCTTAGCATTGCACATGCTCTTATATCCTAGCAAACAAGTTTCGATTATTATTTTCCTGAAAATTATTTTCAGGTTTATCTCTAACTAGTATAAAGAAATATCACAGATAATTTTCAACGTAATACTAAATAAAATGATTAATTTTTTTTTAAAATACAAACAAAAATATTACAAATCATTTTTTATAACAAATATTATTAATCATTTTAGGATCATTACATCACTTTCTTTACCTTCAAACATATAGACAAAAGAAAGAGACCTACAAATTACGCAATACAAAGCCTAATTAGTAAGAAATCTAAGATAGATTATATATACATATGATTAACGATTTGATTTATCGGAATTAAAAATTTGTATATGGGATTCGACATCCGTGTGTATATGTTGGTTTATTATAATTACGATTCTCCAACACATTTGTTTACTTATACGCTAAGGGAATCTAACAATTTTGTTCGATTATATAAGACAAGTATTTAACTAATAATTATGATTTTTGTTAACCTAAGCCTTAGATTAAAAGCAACGTTACCAAGAACTATGTGTATGATGTTATCATTCTCATCATCATATATTATACTGCCTTTTCACTCTATCCAAATTTGGAAACTTTTGCTTGCCCCTCACACACACACACACATGACACATACGTGTGTGTATATTAAGCAAGCTTATATAGAAATGTGTATGTTGTATTTTATCAGAAATGGGGTATACCTTAGGAGGGAGAGAAGCAGGGAGAGTAATGGAAGAAGACGAAGAAGGAAGTTGATGTTTTTGGACTCTCTCTAATATCTCTCGTGTCTTTTCTTCTTGGTCCAACATCTCCCGTAACATCAACACCTAAATACAAATTTAGTATTTCTTATAAAAAAATGACCACATCATTAACCCCGAATTTTAGTGAAGAAAAAGCTGCATATTTCATAAACTTATAAGTATATAACAAAAACATAAAAATGCTGATAAAGTTTATTTACAAATGTAGAAGTACCATAATTAACATGTCATTTTGTAATTTGTTGTTAATGATTATACATTTGTAACAACATAACTTGGTGTTTGGCCTAGACATAAACATAAATAGGTAAGCTATTCATAAACCTATTTTAATGGATTCCCATACCTCTTTCTCTATTTCTTCCTTTTTCTGCTGCCCATTTAGCTTTTTTGTCCTCTTTGCACATAAGAAAATAAAATTTTAAAAAAGGTCATTACAAAAAATCTTTCACAAATGGGAAAAGAGAAAAGTTCCCATTTTGTTCTAATTCATAGGAAAAAAATTTCATACAACAAAGGAATCATGCAGAAACAAGTAATGGTCTTTTGATATATAAATCACATACTAATAATTTACAATCCTAAAACTAACACTCTTTTGATATATATAATTGATGCACATACTGTTAAAAAATACACAAACTGATTTTTAACTCGATATGTTTAAAAGATAAACAAAGTATTTTATATAATTTGAATTGTAATTAACTAGCTATATAGGCAAAACAAATACAATGATTACTTTGAGATATAAACATGAGAACAAAGTATGAATAAACTCACAACACTATGAGGGACATTGAAGGGAGAGCTAGAGCCAGGGAGAGTTGTAGTGGGCATGGCTAAGATGGAGCCGGAGGAGTAGTTGTCAAGAGTGGACCAGCGAGAAGAAGATGGAGCAGAGAGACAGAAGCGAAGAGAGTGGTTGAAATCAGGAGGAAGGTAATGGTAATGAAGAAGGTTAATAGAAGAAGAAGAATGAGACATTTTGTTGGCTTAGGCTTCAAGATGAAGACGATGGTGAAAGGGTTTGGTGAAGGAAGACGAGAAGCAGTTTTCAAAAGCTGATGTTGCTTAACCGTTCTTGAGAGAGAGTGGTGGGTACTATTGCACCTCTTATTTCTTTCTACATATATCTTAATATACTAAAGCAACAGTCACTTTAGTAGATAACTGCAGCATTCTACTGTCCACACGTATGCAAATGCTGATGTGTCAGCACAAGAATTTTTCTAATTAAAATAATTATTAAGATTTTACAATTAGATTACAAATCAGATATTTTTCCAACAAAATTTACAATATACCTTTCCGTTTTGTTAGGACTTTCTTCTACACTAAATCCATGATCTCCACTCTCTTTAGATATTTTCTTTGAACGGTTACACCTTCTTCATGTAAAATCTCCCGACGAGATCTCTTTTCTTCTTCATCATTCATCACAACGATCAAGAAATTTTTTGCTCCTAATTTAATTTTATGATTTCTTCAAAATTATACTTTGTAACTCGGGTTTTGTTTTGTTTTTTTGTTCACATAAATTGAACGAAACATATAAAACTTTTGACGGTCTAAGATAAGTGAATACATATAGTCAAATACATATAATGTGTGATTCCAATTTATTGATGACTGTCATTGTAAAGTAGCTAATCTTTCTACTCTTTTTTCAGGTGACAAATAATATGATGAAGAAATCTCATTTAACAGTTCTATCTCATGTTTTCGCAAACTTGGTTATATAACCCTTTTGTATTTTTTTCAAATTATGGTTTTATTTTATTATTATGATTGATTCCACTTGAAAAATTCTCTCAGATTGTATTTTTCTTCTTATTTCAACCATTAGTCTTACAGTCATAAAACTGGTATTATGCTTCTCCACATAAGATATGCGTTACAAGTTTTCAAAATTTTATGTACCAATCTTTGATGGTTAAAATTTTAAACAC
>OVAN01013201.1:0-13038 GCA_900406275.1 Anastatica hierochuntica
TTGCGACTCTCAGAGTGCAATTTGCTTGGCTAAAAATGTTGTGTTCCATGATAGAACAAAGCATATTCAGACCAAATATCATTACATAAGGGGTAAAGTTGAAGATGGTTCAGTTGATCTACAAAAAGTTCAAACTAGCCTAAATGCTTCCGACTTTCTAACTAAAGCATTACCTAGTAAAAGCTTCGAGCAATGCCTCGTAACGTTTGGGGTCTCCTTGTGATCCTATCTCACACACCAGTGAGATGCTCCTGTCGATTGAGCATCTCACAACAGGGTGAGAAAANAGGTTTTTTCTTTTGGAATTGGGTTCACTCTACTCTTACGGTTGTGGCCTAAGCTAAGCTAGGAAGAAGACTAAGGATTTCTAAAAGGGGAAGGAAGAGTTACCTGACATAGACGAAGTCAGGATCCCACACTGCCATCGACTCTTGTGCGCGTTCTCGAGCTAGAAAGGTATGAGAACAGTGGAAACAGAGAAAGGTTAGTCATCAGAGAAAGAATCAGGTGACATGCATAGGTAAAATCAAAGTGAATCTCCAGTGAAAAATAGGAGACAAAAAAGGGACTAGATCGAGAAGCTACTTACCGAGCTGACGCGGGGTCTTGGAAGACGAGGCACGGTTCGACATGGTAGCAGAAGAGGTGATGGGTCTGAGGATTATCGGCGACTAGAGCTGGAAGTGTTTTGGTTTTTGCTTGCGGCGTTTAGGGTTAAAGGGTTAATGGTTCTCTCAAACGACAAGGTGGAGATTGTTGATGTTTTCGTTTCAGAGAAAGACCTTAATTGGATCAGATAAAATTGATCCAAAACCGGAAAGTTTTTTGGCCACATCAGGCGAGGCCTAATTCGCCACAATACGTCGTCGTTAAGAAGGAAGAGTTTGTTATAACAAACTCTCCAACGGTTTTGCAAAATCAGAGTACTAAAGAGAGAGATACAGAGAAGAGTCAGAGAAATAACAAAGAGAGGTTCAAAGGGAAAGAGTTCAGAGAGAGCGAGAAGGATTCACGGCGGTTCTGCGGTGGATCTGCGGCTACTTCCTCTTCCGATTGGAGCTGGTGCTAGCTCCGGTAGCTTTACCTTTGCGGCAGCCGTATCCCTTGTTGCTTGGTGGTCCAAGATCGGCGCCATCTCTTTGAGTCCTTAGCTTGCTTAATCGCACCTGATTAAGCCAGTTTTGTAGCCACCTGCAAAAGAAAAAAAGCAATGTGAGTGTTTTTCTCTCTAGTGTTGTAATCCTCTTGAACATATCAAGATTGATCTAGTGAAAAACATGGAAGTTTTGTTCTTCCCCCGGAGATGTAGCTATGCAAACTTCGGGTTAACAAAAGGATTGTGTTCTTTCTTTCAATCTTTAGAACTAGGATAAACTCAAGATAAGTTTCTT
Organism: Anastatica hierochuntica; assembly: GCA_900406275.1. Taxonomy (NCBI): domain Eukaryota; kingdom Viridiplantae; phylum Streptophyta; class Magnoliopsida; order Brassicales; family Brassicaceae; genus Anastatica; species Anastatica hierochuntica. The sequence goes on from OVAN01013201.1 coordinate 1,392, forward strand.
TGAACAATCGAACTAAAAGATCAACACAACTTAGAGTAAAAGGAAACTCAAATTGAGGATAAAACCTCACAAATGTTTCTCATAGTGCATTTCTCGTGAACACATTTCTTCTTCTTCATAATGACCAAACATAGTGTAGAGACACTTGTATCGTTGACTTCGGTTCCATAACATTATCCCACTATCAACAACACATATTGATCTTTGTATAATTTCTCCTTGAATGATACTCAACACTCGACCTTTAACGTTTCATATGCTCTGAATTTGCCCGTAATCATGTCGTTTGATCCTCTTTTGAAAAATCTAACATCATTAACACATAAAAATTGTAAGAAATAAACAGCTTAAAAATAAATATATATACTCTCTCCGTTTCAATACAATAGACGTTTCGGACTTTCCACACATATTAAGAAAATATTTAAACTTAACAATAAATACTTTTTTATGTATAAAATGCAATTTACAATAATTTTTAACCAATAGTTGCACTCACAATTTTTTAAAGTTAACAATTCATTATCATTAACTATTAAAAGCTACATAGAAAATCTAAAAAATTATCTTTTTGAAACTAAATTCTTTTTCTAAAACATTAAACATTTTGAAACAGAGGGAGTAAAAAGAATGTCAAAAGGAATGCCTCCCTAGTGCGCTTGTATATCGTCACTAAGCTCGATGTTTGAAACTTTTAAGGTGGGTTGAGGGTTCGATAGAGGAACCATGTAGGCTTCTTCCACCGTCGATTTCGTAAGATAAGGTTTGCATCTTTGGTCATTCACCATAAAATCTCCCATGTCGTTATTATATAGTACGATAGGACCATATGGTCGAACTTCCTTTATCCTGAAAGGATTGAAGCATCTTGACTTGAGTTTCCCAAGAAAGAGTTTCAACCGGGAATTGATATGTTTGTCAATCCTATTATTTAGCTCATTCAACCTACTATCATCAAACCTTGATTCCGCGTAGCTTCTACCATAGTCACCCCCATACGTTGTGCGAGGTTTTCAATCAAATATTCATCCTCCTCAACACTAAGGTTGGCAAAGCTTCCTCTACGAGTCGTATCCAAGGATTTCCGGTATTTCTCCAACACTCATTGGTGAAAGATTTCCAAAAGAGCATTTTTTGCTACTACATGATGCGGACATACCCATGTATAACCCTTTAACAGTCCCTAAGCTTCATAGAAAGATTCATTTCCTCCTTGCTTTAAATTCGTAATATCACTTTTAATCTTTGTTGTCTTTTGCTTTGGGAAGAGCTTTCTCATAAACTCTTTCCCAACTTGTGCCCATATAGACACTAGCTCGGATGGGATGTTTTCTCCCATTTTTTGGCTCTATCTCCAAGCGAGAATGGAAATATAATCCTCTTGATATCTTCTTCGAACACCTCACTAATATTAATCGTTCGACACAATCTATCAAACAAGTCCAAGTGATCCAAATCCAAAGGCAAACCGTGAAACTTTGAGTTTTAGACCATGTTGATCAAACTATGCTTGATCTTGAAGTTTTTAGGTTCAACCATTGGTGGTTGAATTCTCATTCAAGTCATTCGTGTATTAGGCTCATCAAAAGGTCTAATTCTTCTTATATTAGCTTGAGCTTGCCCTTGATATTGAACCCCAACTCCGTTTGCTTCGTCATTTTGTTTACCATTATTGCCTTGATCATTGACATGTTGAAGTGGAGGATCTTCTAGATGATGATGCTCCATGTTTAAACGTTGTAAATGTCCAATCCTTTCACATTCTTTTCAAGCCCTTTCATTTTCACTTGCTAACCATTGAATGTGTTCAACTTGCGGAGTCAAATTAGTTGGTCCTCGGCACCTCAAGTTCATGCACCTTCAAAAGGAAAGAAAATCTAAAGCTAGAGTTAGTAGATGGATCAGATAAGCTACTTAGTCTCAACAAGTATCTAAAATTTAATGGCTAAAATGGTGCTCCCCAACAACAGCGCCAAATTTTGATAAGAGATTTAATTCTCTTTTGAGATTAAACTCATTCTAAATCCCAAGAGAAAGATTGTCTCTTGTAATACAGAGCGGGATCTATCCACAATGAGCAAAATTAATGCACTTAATCCTATAGATACTTATAGTTAAGCTAAGTCAATTAAAGATGGTTGTTGTGTTTTCTAGATTTTACTTAAGCAATATCAAATTAAAAGGAAGGAAATTAATAAACCGAACAAGCAAACAAATAACTGAGATAAAGGTTCAAAGATAAAAGCATGTGAATTATGGTTTTCACAATAAAATTCGAAAGTCTAAATTCTAATCGAGATGAAAGGATTAGAAAATTAAGTACCATTCAAAAACAAGTCAATAAGTAAACTAGTTCACTCCCATGATATTAATTCATTTAATGATCTTAAACTGGGTCAATCTCCCGATAGTAATCTACGATTATCAATCATCAAACACAAGTCATATAGTCTACTAAACATCTTAATCAACAATTCTCCTAAGCTAAGAGTGTAAAGCACAATTAAGGTTCTCTTAGGAGTTTCATCGAACTTTTTCTGTATATGAAGTTCCAAATATCTAAAACTTGATTGATCATGTCATTTATAGCCTTAAGTACTTCTTAATCATGTGAATATATGTAAATATAACTTAAAGCATTATAAAAAGTATCTAAATCTATCATAATCTAGCTAACTCATAACCCATATAAATAGACTACTCACTAATCATGCTAAGAAAATTTGTAAAAACATAAGAAACATCATTAATAATGATTAGAAGGAAAAACTAAATAAGAAAGATTCAAACTTTTAACAAAGTACCATATATTTAATAAGAAAGAAGATTCAAATGGTTCTTTACAAAAGAGTAGCAAAAACCAAATCAAACTTCAATTCAACGATTGTGTTAGAGATGTTTTTATAGTGTTTTGAATCAGATCGGATCGACCCAACACAAACCAGGTCGGATCCAAGGCTTGAAAACCATCCCAGGAAAATATATGGAACATGCACATCTCCTTTTTAGTGTTGCATATGTCGAGTTATTTCTTCTGTTTTTCTGTGTCGGATGAGTAGGAGTAGGCACAACTCCATATAAGCTTTGCACATGTAACTGTGTCGGATGAGTAGGAGTAGGCACAACTCCATATAAGCTTTGCACATGTAAGGTGATATTTCGGTCTTTGTTCCATGAAAATATGAAGCAGGCACAACTTCATATAAGTACGTGCGCATGTCATTCTAAGCATGTTCAAGCTCCAAATCTTTATTTCCTTTGTTTCACTCCCCGAACTCTACTACTCAAAATTGGCCTTCCAAGAGCCTAAAAAGATATGGAAAATGCTATATGCAACATTAATTGTATCTATGACTTTAAAATAATCAAAGTAAACTAAATGAAACTAAAACTAAAACTAAAATTAAAATTACTAAATGAGTTGAGACTAAAATTACCACAAATTAATTTTAAAAAACCATGCAATTAATACAAATATCAAGGGGTGAATGTCAAAATAAGCTATTTCAATCTTATTAACGATAACAAAATAATTTAGAATTTAAGATTATATTTTTAGCGGGATCAAATATTAAAATCTGAAAAATATTTTTCTTGTACTTTGGACATATCAAATGGCGTGTACTACCTTATTTTAAAATTTCTATAATAGATGTATTGATTAAATAAAAAATAACATGATTAAATTTTTAAAAGTCAAAAATTTAAGATATAATATAAAATTTTATATCTTTCATGATAAATTTTTATATTGATAACATATAATTATATTATCAAATTATCAAATCCATAAATATTTACAAAATAATGTTTGCATATGCGGACCAAATAACTAATAAAAAAAATATATTTGGTGACAAAAGTTTTATTAAAAATGAAAATATGGTCGAAGTAAGCATCTTATGAAATGGTAAATGCTTTAGCATGTTATTGTCCCATTACACTTTGATTTGAACAAGCATAAAATATTACATATTATTTTTATATATTACACAACTCATAAATTATATAAGTTATTTGTTTTCTATTTTTCTGCAGAAATGTGGATTTATTATTAATATCAGTTCTAAATTGTAATTAATAAATATTAGTATCTCTATATTATTATTTGAGAAGTATATTTCGAGAAATAACAAATTAGATCATGTTTGTAAAATTGGGAAATCTCATTTTAGATTATTATGATATATTTTTATACAAATCATCAAAATAATTATATTTATTTCAAAAATAGGTCAACAATTCATAAGATTTAGTTTATCTCTGATTTAAACTTAACACACACTGAAAATGTTTAGTTTTAACTATAAATTTAAGCTATGCAATTATTTTAAATTAATAAAGTATAATTTCGCGCATCAGCCCGGGTTAAATCCTAGTTTTTTTTTTTGTCAACCGCACATTAATTAAGAATTCACTTCCAAATTGGATAAACAATTTGGAGGAACGGAGTCTACAAAATTAAAATCATGGAACAAAATACGCGCTCCTCGTGCCAAGTTGTCTGCTTGCGTGTTCGCCGTACGCGGGATATGCATTAAAGAGAAGCCTGTGAAGAAAGCACATAGAAGTTGGTAATCATGAATTTGCGTATGAAGGGCTGGCCAATCCTCCGGTTGGCGAAGAATACTTGTAAGCTTTGCGCAGTCTGTCTGGAAGACCTGACAGTCAATGTTGCGGTTATATAGTTCTGACATCGCCCATAGCAAAGTTTCGAACTCTGTATGGAGTGGTGAGAGACTCCCGCGCTGACATCTTGCCCCCATCAAAATTACCTTATTATCATTATTTTTACAGATCCATCCTAGACCGGAGGTGGAATCTGTTTGCTTCCAAGATCCATCTATCCGACAGATTAAACCATCCGGAAAGGTAGTTTCCACCAACAACCTGTCCTCCTCTGATGAGGAAATGACTTGCGTTTCCTTCCGAGCGATAGAGTCTGTCTCTGCAGATCGAAGTATCTCATCCACATCCAAAAGGACCCCTTGGAAAACCAGTTGATTTCTCGCTTTCCAAATGAACCATAGTATCCATGGGAATAGATCATAACGATCACTATTCTGAATCCGCAATGGGTTCCGCCAAAACAAAAAATCCATATTAGAATAAATTTAGTCGGGTGGGAATGCCATCATCTCTGTCAGATTCGTATAGAGATTCTAAATATGCGTGGTCAATGGGCACTCAAAAAAACATGGTTAACTGTCTCATCCGCAGAACCACACCTTTTGCAAATTGTGTCACATCGAACTCCCCTATGAACAATTTCTGTAGTAACCGCCAAGCATCCTGTTATTATTTTCCAAAGAAGATGTTGTATCTTCTTTGGACATTTTAAAGTCCATGGGAATGCTTGCAAAGCCTCAAGTCCTGGACACCAACCATTATTATTGATCTGAATTATCTCCGAAGAGTTAAGGAGTTTATACCCCGACTTAACCGTATAATGTCCCGATTTGGTGTAGTGCCAGACCACCTCATCATATGTGATGTACGACTTGGATGGATACCTCAAATTAATGTTATATCCTCGGGATCAAAAAGTTCCTAAAGTAATGGCAGATGCCAATCCCTCGTTGTTGGGTCTATCAACTGATAAACCTGTAACCCAGGATACCATGGATCATGCCAGACTGATGTATTTATTCCATAACCTATCCTTATCCGAACCCCTTGCTTAAGCTGATCCTGAGTGGAAAATATACTCCTCCAACCGAAAGAGGGTGAATGAGGCTTTTTTGCGTCTAAAGGGTGAACCTTCCTGAAATACCGGCCTCGTAAAACCCGAGCAACCAAAGAACCAGGGAACTGAATAAGCCTCCATAACTGTTTAGCCAATAAGGCGGTGTTAAATGCCTCCACAGATTTAAAGCCTAAGCCTCCATTCTCCTTTGGTATGCATAATTTGTCCCATGCAACCCAATGGAGACTGCGATTACATCCATTGGAACTCCACCAGAATTTAGAAATCGCACTGGTTAACTTACTCGTTAACGCTTGGGGGAGTTTAAAACATGACATTACATAATTGGGTAGCGCCAGCGCAACTGATTTTATCAGAATCTTTTTGCCCCCTTTAGATAAGAATTTTGAAGACCATCCATTTACCCGATCTCCTAGTCGTTCCCTGACAAAATTAAAAATTTGGCTCTTACAACCTCCCAAACTCTCCAGAATTCCAAGATATGTACACATACCACCCTCTTTTGAGATACCTAACACCCTTTTCATTGACACCTTTGTCTGGTCTGGAATATTCTTTCCAAACATGACGGAGGATTTATCAAAGTTTATTACTTGCCCTGATGCCCGTCCATATTCCCGCATGATATCCAGGATTGCTTGACATTGTGAAACATCTGCCTTACAGAAGAACAAATTGTCATCAGCAAAAAGGAGATGTGATATTGTCGGGTTATGTCGGGCTATCTTGATACCCGTTATAGCACTATCTCGTTCCTTCCGTTTTATGTTCGCAATCAGGACTTTCGTACAAATAATAAATAGATACGGTGATAAAGGGTCACCTTGTCACAGTCCTCTCTGGGGGACAATATTCCTCGTGGGATGACCATTAAAAAGGATCTTATATGAGACCGTCCTGACACACCACATTAGCCAAGAAATCTACACTTGTCCAAAACATAACTTTTGTAGACCAGCCTCCAAAAAAGACCATTCTATCCGATCATAGGCTTTGCTCATATCTGTCTTAATAGCCATAAAATCATGACGACACTTCTGATTATTACGCAAACCATGAAACATTTCCTGAGCAATTAAAATATTATCCGTAAACAACCTCCCTGAAACAAAAGCCGACTGTGTTTCCGATATGATACGCGGTAGGATCTTCTTTAGCCTCATGCACAAAATTTTATAAATAATTTTGTATGCCATATTGCATAAACTAATTGGTCTAAGTTCCGTCATTCACTGAGGTTGGCCCGTCTTTGGTATAAGACAAATGTTAGTCACATTCAACCGGGCATCAAACTTCCCAGATCTAAAAAAATTCCTTACCAAACTAACCAAATCCTCTTTCAAAATCCCCCAATATCGTTGAAAAAACAAAGCTGTCATCCCATCTGGTCCGGGGGCTTTTTCAGGATGCATTGCAAAAAGCGCTATCCTTACTTCATTTTCCGTAACTTCTCTAGTTAAAGCTTGATTCATAGAATCTGTAATAACTGGATCCACATTTTCAAGAACCTGCGTGAAATTGCCTGTCGTTGTTGGTAAAAACAACTCATTAAAATAGTCAACTGCTATGGCCTCCATTCCTTCCGGTGATTCTTCCCATATTCCTTGTGTGTTAAATAACCCAGTAATCCGGTTCTTCGCTCGCCTCTGTTTGGTCGTTGCATGGAAAAATTTCGTATTCCTATCGCCCTCTTTTAACCAAAGATTCCTACTTTTTGTTTCCAGAAAATCTGCTCCTCCTTGTAGGCTTCATGCAACTTCCTTTTAATATCCATAATCTCCCCCTGAGAAACTGAATCATCATTTTGCGCTTCTTCCAATTTTACCTTTAGCGACTCAATTTTCTCCTTCCCTGGTGGCATATTGTTTTTTATCCACCAAGAGATTGAATTCCTGCAATTATGGATTTTATCCATAAAGGTCGGGACCCTGAAATTCCTGGTACGTTGCCAACCGCACTCAATAGCCTCTGCAAAACCCTCTTTTCCTATCCATCTCTTATCAAATCGGAAATTTTTATTGTATCTTTCCGCCTTATAATTGAATTTTAATAGTATTGGCCGATGATCTGAGCCAACCCTTGCTAAATATTCCACCTTTGAATAGCCAAAAACATTATGCCAATCCTCGTTTCTAACCGCTCTGTCCAATTTGCACCGAACTTTTTGTTTATTCCGCGTGCCTTTCCACGATAATTGGTCACCCGCGCACGAAAATTTTGTCATTCCGCAATGGTTTAACATCTGATTAAAGGGAACAAAAGAGGCCGCAGACCTCATCTTACCCCCTTTTTCTCATGATTTCCAGTTAATTCATTGAGATCACCAATCAGCAACCACGCATTTGACCTATTTGTTCCTAACTCCATTAATTTATCCCAAACAAACTGCCGGTTTGCAGCCACAGATTCTCCATATACAAATGATATCGAAACTCTAAACCCATAAAAGGTAGCAGTAACATCAATGATACGATTGCTAGAGAACAAAACATTGAGTTTTATTTCATTATTGTAAAAAATAGCAAGTCCACCACTTAAACCAATAGGATCCACGAAATAAAAATTATCAAAACCAAGTTGAACTTGAAATTTCTTCAAATGTAAAAAAGACTATTTAGTTTCTGAAAAAAATATAATATCATGCCTAAATTTATTCCAAAGGTCACACAAAGTATCCTCTGTCAAGTCTCCACCTAGTCCTTGACAGTTCCAGCTCAAGATCTTCACGGGCGAGCCGGTGGATTCAGGGGAGCCACCATTCCTTTCTTGGATGTTTTAGGAAGCAACGTTCCCCTCGTCCCTCCTTTAGCCTCACCAGCCCCTCTCTTAGTACATTCCTTGTACCCATCGGCTATCACCTTTTAGGCTAAGGTAGGTGATATTTCGATGCATTTGTGGGAGGAAGACATGATCCGGGCAGTGGGTAATTCTCTTGATGACGTCAAAGAGATCGAGGAAGATTCAGGCAGTGTTCTGGTGTGTTTGGATGGTTTCAAACCGATGCAGTTCCGAGTGGTGGTTCCTTTCGAACATGGCGAGGAGATTGTCGTGAGTGTCAAGTATGACAAACTTACTGGCTATTGTAAGCATTGCAATAGGCTTACACATGATCTCTCCGTTTGTCCCGACTTGGAGATTTCGTGGAAACAGCAGGAGCAAGAGCAGGTAGATCCGGTACGAGAAGGGACTGTTGCTCATACTGGTTCGAGACGTCTTCCGGTTAAGAGAGCTTTGGATATGGAGTTGGTTGAGAACCAAGACAAGGGCTCTCTTGGAAGGGAAAGGACACGCAATGATGGTGTGGCTGGCAATAGCGGTCATGGAGCTTCTTACGCTGAGAAGGTGTCGAGGCATGGCGACCACAGCGGAGCCTCTCGGATGACTCGATCAAAGGGCTACAAGGGTGGAAACCGTTGGAATATACACGCACAACTCGGGTGAAGGAGGGTAGCTCTTTACAGGTGCCGTCACGGTGTCCTTCGTCATGGCCGCAACCTTTATATGGATCGAGCAAAAGCTCCTCGGAGGTGGCAGACAAGGGCAAGAGTATTGATATGGGTACAGGTGGGGTTACTGAGGATCCAGAGAAGGATCAAAGTCAAAATGACAATCTGTTGGACGAAGATGATCTCCTCGTCGAGGATGGCGAGCTGGTCAATGAGGTGGCTATGGGTGATGGTGTTGTAGTTTCAGACTTTCCAGAGGAGGGTAACGCTTTCGTTGAGACGGGACAGAAGGTGCAAGAGGATATTGGGTTTTCAGTTCCGGCTAGTGAGGTACATGCTGGTCAGGAGGATGTTGTTGAGGGTACGAATTTGGTACTCATGGAGAATCAAGGAGTTGTGGCCTTAGCCTAGTTTTATTTAAAAGATAAGTTTCTAATATGTCATTGTCCTTCTCTAGATATGGTATATATTAATGCACTTTAATTTGAGATAATGTTGCAAATATTATTTGTCGCTTTTATGTATTTTATTTCAAAATCATATACCATATGGCAATAAGTTATTTTTTTCTAGTTTATTTCATGATTGTGAGACTTTGCACTAACACTATTTTTAATTTTTTAAGATCTTCATGTATAGTTTAAAAAATTTTAAGTGATATTTTAAATATTTGCATCTTGTCCAAATTTTTATTTACTGCATGTAAAATGAAATTTGATTCACTATTCGAAGTGGGCTAAGAAAACTGACGAGGCTGAGTCCGAGAGGAGAACTGGCCAGTCCAGGAGATGAGGCAGTCTAGCTTGGGGGAGAAGATGTTTGTAGCATTACGAAATCCAAAATGTGAAGTTTTAAACTTAATTTTTTGGTTTTCTTGAAATCTAATTAATCTTGTAAAGAGATTTTTTGTCTTTGAGAGTGCGATTGATGTTGAAACTAAATCTAGTAAAAACTCTTACGAACACACGACTTTGTTTACTCGGAGTTCGCAAAACTACATCTCTGGGAAAGAACCAAATTTCCATGGATTCCACTAGATTAATAGATGTTCAAAGAAGATTTACACGAAAGAGATTAACTCACTCTGCTTTTGATTATGCAGGTGGTTATAGAACGGGCCCAACCAACTCCGACTGAGCAAACTAAGAAGTCAAAGAGACGGCGGCGACTTCGGACCACTGAGTAACAAAAGACACGACGAACACTAAGGGAAATCCGTCGGAGCTAGCTCAAGCTCCAATCGCAAGATGAAGTAATGAGATTAACCTTTCACCACCGTGACTCTCAACCTCTCTCTCTCACTATTTTGTTGTACCTCTTTATCTCTCTCTCGAATTGAATTGAAGAAGAAGACTTAATTTGATTTCTGTTAGATTTTGTTACAACAAACTTTGTTTCCCAACGAAGACGTTTTTAGGGAAATTAGGCGAACTAGGCTTCGCTATCTTGTAGCCCAGAACTAATTGGTAATGGATCAATTTTATTTAGACCCAATAACTTGACCATCATCTAAAAATGAGAACACTCACAATCTCCACCTTGTCGTGTGAGACCCTTGAACCATTCAAACAAAACACTCACCTTCCAACCCTAATCACCGCTGACACGATGTTCTTCTTCTGACCCAGAACACCATTAATCGCTGAACCTTCACCACTGAACTATGACTAACCGCATATCATCCTCCAAGATCCAGAGACAACTCGGTAAGTTTCTCTTATCTAAAAGCCTTCACATCTCTTTTTCAAAGATTTGACTTGATTTCACTCTACATGTCACCAGTTATACCACCGATGACTCATACACCTTATTTTTTTGCTTTCACTCTTTTTGTTTCAGCTCGAGAACGCACCCAACAAGCTATCGCTAAGTGGGATTCAACCTTCGTCTGTGTTAGGTAACCCTTCTTTCCTTTCTGAGTAGGAACTTTCTACTTCATATCCGTTTTTTCACCAAACTCATAGAAGTATGCCCATCCCCTTTAGATTATTAAACTCTTTTTGTCGATTCCTGTAGAAACTAACTTGTTTCTCTTTTTACACCTTGTTGCGAGATATCCAATCGATAGGAGCATCTCACTAGTGTGTGAGATAGGATCACAGGGAGACCCCAAGCGTTAAGAGACATTGCTCGAAATCTTTTCTAAGTAACGCCTTAGTTAGGAAGTCTGAAGCATTTAGCCTAGCATGAATTTTCTGCAAATCAACTATGCCCTCATCAACCTTATCTTTGATAAAATGATACTTGGTCAGGATGTGCTTTGTTCTGTCATGGAACATTATATTCTTGGCCAAGCAAATTGCACTATGTGAGTCGCAAAATAACTTGAAACCCTTAAATAACTTAAAATCACCAACCGATTCATCACATATATTAGTAAGTCACACCCCTTCCTTTGCAGCCTCTGTCAGTGCCATATACTTAGCCTCAGTGGTTGAGAGTGCTACCTGATGGCTCAGGTTTTCACCCAAGAAATCACTGCAAGCGTACAGTT
>OVAN01013202.1:0-13037 GCA_900406275.1 Anastatica hierochuntica
AGTTTACTTTCGTATTTCTTATTCAATAATTCGCTAATTCGTTGTCTCGATTTGTTGATCTTTAGCTAACAGAGTCCGTGAACCACAATAGCGCTGACTGCGCTAACCCACAGTCAGCGCAAGTAGTAACGAGTAAGGTCTACTGATATCATAAGGTTTTATTCTGTTTTGAAACTTCTTTTCCCGTAGGCTTAATCTTCGTTTTCTTTACTTGAGGACAAACAAAGATTTAAGTCTTAGGGGATTTGATATGTTAGCATTTTATAGGTTTTTAGTTCAGTTATTAGTCAACATATATGGTTTTTATAATGTATTTGGCTCTTTTTGGAGCAGTTTTTGTGTTCTTTAGTGATTTTACATGTATCGAGCTTGAATATACGGAAAGATCGTATTTTGGACGGATTTTAAGCATCAAAGGAAGTGTTTGTAAAGAGAAGAAATATATTGGCCGAACGTTAGGGATCGATCGATCCTGGACAAGGATCGATCGATCCTTGTCTTGATTTCACAAACAAATTTTACAAAACCGAACCAACTTATCGACAACCAGATTACACAAATAAAACATAAACTCGTGTTTTTACTTTCATTATGCTGTTTTCTGACTTTGAGAGCTTAGGGAGAGACTTGTAACCTTTGGGAGAAGAATCATATTTTGTACTTCAAATTTGAGAAGCCTTTTGAACCCTTACTCTTTATTTTTGATCAATACAATCATATCTCTCTCTGATTTGATATGTGTATGTTCGATTATCATGAGCGAGTAGTTCGTCTGTTGGGTTTAGGGTTCTCACATAAGGATTAGATGAATTGTTAATATAGAATTGTTTGATTAGGGATTAAATCAATTGGATCTTCATCTATGATTGTTCTTAATGCTGAAATTAACTTTATCTCTTAGTTTCTGAACTTAGGTTTTTTAACGCCTGGAAAGTGTTCAATTAAATGCCTGAATGAATCCTAATAACGCAATTTATCTTAAGCCAATAAAAGTTGATATTTAAGTGAATTGTGAATCTATCAAACCTGTTCAGAATGCATGATTAGAATCCAAGAGTCAACGAAAGTTAGTCGCGAGGTTTCTAATACATAGGGAATTGATACTACCGAAGTAGATTAATTCTATTTTAGTGTTTGAGTTCAAGACGGTTAAAACTTGTTCCCTGGACCAAAAATTTGAATCAGCAATGAAACCTTTCCCTAAAAATACCCAATCCCCAACTCTTCTTTGATTGATTTACAACTTGTAGTCATTTGTTTACTTTCTTTGCTTCTTATTTTCGATTTAATGCATCTTTTACAAAACATCCTTTTCGCTTTAGCCCGCGTTTGATATGAAGTTTTACGTGCTACCTTTGGTCTCTGTGGATCCCGAATCACTACAACGTACTCATATGTGTGCTTGCAGTGTTTTCTCGGGCAAAAACTTGAGCTATCAAAGACCTTTTCTTCAATGGATTTTAATGAAATTAGAACATAAGATGGAGAAATTCATATAACTATCATATCGAAGTTGTTTGTTGTCACTTGAAACATTGGATTAAGAGTTACACTTTATTCACTGATCACTGGTCTTGTTGGCTCGTAGATGAAGGATGTCTTTGAAGGCCAAAACAAAAGGATGACTACTTCGATTTCTAACAAGACTTTCAAGGCCAAGTAGATGTTAGTCAAGTCTAGTCATGCACAATATCTCAAGTCAAAGCACTTCTACAAGAAACCCAATATTTGAAGGCACGAGAGGCCCAAACATAACCTAACTTGACCTAAGCTTAATAATCCTTACAAATATTTTATTCAAGTACTCCACACTATTTTGTGCTCATTCCTATAAATCAGTTTGATGATCAAATGCTTGATCAAGTGATTTAATCAAGCTTTTGGTATGTAAATCTACTTAATAACAATAGGTAATTGATCAGGTTAACTCTCAAAATTACATTCAAGCAAATATGAAAGGTTTTCTTTAATTTTATATGATTAAACCCTTTGGATACATGAAACATTTAATTTCCTACAATCTAACAACCGAGTACTCACACATATATAAAGATGAAAAACGATCAAAATACGTAGGCTACATCTCAAATAATATTAGAAACAAGTAGTGTTTAGAAAACTTTTCTATGTTGATACAAGAGTTGAGATCTTCATCTTTCGGGCAAAACTTGAGATTGAAATCTCCTAAGGGATGATGGGAAAATTGCCTCTGTTTCTATGCTATATTCGTGCTATCTTTGGTGGCTCTCTCTTCAGAAAAGGCTAAAAAAAATATATTTATAGGGTTTGATAAAAAAAATCCAGTTTATGTTAAGTTGAGGTTGTAAATAGTGTTGTATCCGTCTAGGGGTTGTTTTTGTATCCCAGCTGGTATGAAACGCCTGTAAATCAGTGGTGGAGAAGTTTCATTTTATGGTCAGAGATAGATGGTCATCAAATTTCATAAAATGAATTTAAGTTAACAAGGCGATGATCAAGGTAATGTTGAGCTTGTAACCTCCTATGAACGTTAAAGGCATAAGAAGTTTTCTCGGTCTTGTTTATTTCACTAGGAGATTAATAAAGGATTTCATGAATATAACTCAACCTCTCGCTCAAATTATATGCATTTTGAGTTTAATAATGAATGCTAAATTGCATTTAACAATATCCAAGACGCACCCATCAACGCCCCAGTTGGGAAGTAACCCGATTGGGAGATACCTTTCGATAATATGTGTGGTGCAAGCGACTATGTTATAGGAGCTGTTTTTGGACCAAAAAAAAGAAATTTAATGTTATTCATAATACTAGTAGGAGTTTGGACGATGCAAATATAACTACGCAACAACCGAGAAAGAGCTTATGGCGCTCATTTTCGCATTTGGAAAGTTTCGATCATATTTGGTTGGTTCTAAGTTGAATGTTCACAAGGATCATGCTGCCCTTAAGTACCTCTTATCCAAGAAAGATGCCAAGTCACGTCTCATTAGGCGGATTCTTTTGCAGCAAGAATTTGATATAGAGATCCAAGACAAGAAAGGTGTCGAAAATTATGTAGCAAATAATTTATCTCGAATGAGAATTCAAAAAATATTACCAATGGATGATTCTCTATCCGAAAGCAAGTTTATGCGATAAATTCCATACACAAAAGACGTCCAAGAAGCTCATATCCGGTAGCAAAGAAGACAATCTAATTCGCGACTCCTTGGTATCGACACAAAGTCAACTACATAGCAGCTGATATTGAACCGCCTAAGTTCTTTGGCTATAAGAAGAAGAATTTTTTTAAGAGACATTCTAATTTACTTTTGGGACAAGTCTTTCCTCTACATCAAGTGTCAAGATATTATGTTTAGAAACTGTGTTCCAGAAGAAGTTATTGTTGGAATCCTACATTGATGCCACTACTCACCATATGCTAACATATTTGCTTCATTCAAAACTGTCTCTAAAATTATATAAGTTGGTTTTCTGTGGCCTACAATGTTGAAGGACAGCCACAGCCTTATATCCGGTTGTGATGCTTGCAAAAGAATGGAAAATATAAGTAAAAGAAATGAGATGCTATAGAGCTTCATCCTAAAAGTAAAAGTTTTTAATGTATGTGGAATACACATGAACCTCTTCTAACATCCTTTGGGAACAAATACATACTTGTGGTAGTAGACTATATCTCGAAATGGGTGGAGCCATAACTAGCCTTAATAATGATGTAAACGTGGTCAGCAAAATATTCAAGTCTATCATCTTCCCACATTTTTAAGTACTGAGAGTTATCATCAGTGATGGGGGTTCACACTTCACAGACATAGTTTTTTGATGGGGTTAAAAGTCTTCACCCAAGAGTATCGATCCACAGGAAACTAAGCATGCACTACAACTTATCAGGATTAAAATTAAGCTTAAACAAAATATGTTTTTTGAATTTTTGTAACAAAAATAAATGGAATAACATGTAAAACGAAAATAAATAATTAAAACGAAGGTAATTCAAATGGTCAAAAGCGCTAGGCAATAGATAAATCTATCTTAAACCCCGTTCTAAAACTCAAATCACAAATATTAATCGTCTCCGCTTTTGAGATTCAAGATTCTATGCTTAAATACCAAGGAAACATCGACTTTTGTACGACCTTGTAATAGATAAACACGCATTAACTCGTTCAAGACTCAGTTGTTCACAAACCTTTATCAATCCACTGTCATTGCCTATATATCGGTTTGACAATAAAATACTTGATCTAGTGATTTAAAAGCTTTTTGAATCTAAATCTACCTAAGAACAGTAACTAGGTGATCAAGTTAGCTACAACATTAAGATCAAGCAAAGATGAAGAACTAATTGGTTATTCCATACATCAATTCGATAAAAATCATAAATTCATGGATCCTATGATTATCTACAACCTAAAAAGTGACTACTCAAACATGGACAGAGATGAAAAGCAATCAAAAAAAATATGCTCAAATAGAATTAGAAACAATAAGGGTTTAGAGAACTTCTCTATGATTATACAATAGTAGGAATCCGTCTTCCAAAGACAAAGCTTGAGATCAAAATCTCTAATAGAGTTAAGGATGAGATGCCTCTGTTTCTAGTCTATTTTTCGTGCTAAAAGGGTGACTCTCCCCTCACAAAAGGCAAAAAAACAAGCATATATCGGATCAAGTCAAGAAAAGTCAGTTTAGGTTAAGTTAGGGTCGTAAATAGGCTGGAACCGGTTTAGGGGGTGTTTTTGGCCAAGACCTATGAAAGAATCTCACCAAACGATCAGGGAGGCTTGTGGCACCGGTTGGTGCTTCATTCTTGTCAAAACCCGTTCACAGCTCACTTCTGGGTACATTCTAGCTTCAAGGCAAAAGGACCAGTCTTCACTAAAACGCTTATAACTTTTTATCCAGAGATCCAATTGCCTTGAAACCAACTCTACTTGAAAGCAATCTCAAAATTATAGCTGCTTTCGAAATTTCATCAAACTCCATTGAGGGTAAAGCCTCCGCCTTGGATGATCTTTGTGACATATCAAAACTGTCCAAACACTGACTTTTGCTCCAAATGAGTTCAAATTGCTTCAGAATGCTTTGTTTGGCTTGAAATGACTTTTAACACTACAAATATGAGAAAAATACAATTTTTGATAAAGAAGAGCATAGAAAACTCTAAAAATGAATAAAAACGTACTAAAGCTAACAAGTCTAAAAACTGACAAGAAGCTTGAAAAACATGGAAACTGTGCAGAACCATCTCTTACCTTACTATCGCAATCCATGAACAACCAAGTTAGATTTCGTATTGAACTTCTACATACTTAGCCAATAGCTTAGCAACAATAACAATTCAAATCCACAATCCACCCAGATGATCAGAAGTCTCCGATGCGTACTCCTTAAATTCTAAGTGTGTGGTCTCACCGAGGGAATACTGATACATAAAACAAGTGACTCAACCCAATAAAGTTCTTAAAAACCTTAGCTTTTCTCAATATTCTACCCCCTATTCTACTCTTTTTGCTTTAGAGGTTGATTTCTCCCTAGTTTTCTACAATATCATTTTATTTTTCTATAAAACCTCTTTTGAGAATCGATTTTTCCTCACTTTTCTAGGTATCTTTTTATTTTTTTCTTTCGATCTCATTTTCTTTCTTTCTTTTTTTCTTTACTCTCTTTTTTTTTCTTTTCTATTTTTTATAGTAAGCATAAATGGAATAAATCTCCATGCGTTCATAGGGTTCAACATTTTAGTTAGAATTATTGCCTTTTTCTCATTTCATCGAACCTTAAACCATTCTTAAATGAAAGAGATAGTAAAAAGGGACAGAACTTTCTAGAACGTTTAGGATCAGAACTGAAAGAGGAGTCTATTCAAATTATATCGAGCCCCAAGATGAGAGTTTTATGTTTATTAAGTACATAGTAGCTATAAATTTCTCAAATATCTAGGAGACATGGTGCCTCGTTAGGTAAGTCCGCTAAAGGATTTTCCGTTCTGTCTTCCTGTAGCTAAACATTGAAGTTATGGTCACGGGGCATAGAAACTGACGGTTAGTTTCTGGACTAAAGAATTAATTTGATTTGATAAAAAAATTTAGAAATCCATGAAAATCACTCAAAGTGTAAGGGCAAAAACAAGTAAGCGATTCTTAGTAATAACTGAAATCCTCCTGAACTTAACTTGCACTGCCTGAAAAGATAATAAATTAAACGAAAATGATTAAGTGAAGAATTGTTACAAGAACCTGTTTTGAGATCGTAGCTCCGTTTTTGGGGTGAAATCAACTAGAATCTACAATTTGATCAATTCCAAGCATGAAAAATTTGTGGATGAAAGAGAAAAGACCTTAGGACCGGCCGAATGACCGTTTTTGGCGCGAATTGGTCGGGAGGAGTTCGTCACCCGGTTAGGAGGGAGGAGTAAGTCGACTGGTTGGGGAAGCCAGAGCGTGACACCGACTGCCTATCCATGGGCGGCACACTCCGATCGTGGAGCGTTCGACACCCGGTCGTGGCTTTGATCAGTCGTTTCGCGTTCCGATCAGTCGTCTCGAATTCGGGTCGGTTGGTTAGTGTTCCAAGATGTTCTTTATGGTACCAAAATGCTTTTAAACACTTTTGATGGTAGAATTCGCCGAATGAATTGAAGATACAAACATTTTGAGTTCTTTGATTAGTAAAACTTTTATTTGACCGGATTAAGAACTTGTTTGGGTTGTTGGTCATTGTTTCTCGGATCTTTGAGATGTCATGGTGAAATTTCAGTATGCCAACTTGATTCTCATCTATAAATGACACTCTAGGCCTAGCCAAGTTCATTGGCTGGCCGGCAAAGACGTAATGTTATCCAAAAATTAAAACTAGAAAAATCAAAATTCTAATGGGTTGTTTTGTTCAAAATAGACACTTTGCTCGGGCATCTTTGATAGTTTGAGTTGATTTGCTTGGCGGCTACTAGAAATCTCCATGTTTCTTTTCGTTAAGAAACTTGATCCTCCGGGTAACTTTTGATTTTGACCGTGCCAAGATCTACTTCTCTCGGGCATCTCACCTATCATATAGGGTTAGCTATAAAAAAAAGAAGTACAGAGTTTTGTTACCTCTTATGGTGTTGTTTAAGACTCTCTGAAAGATCCTTTATCTAATGTTTCTGTGTTGGTTTCCTGGTCAAGTTCTCGCAAATTGAAATATATTCGCGCTATTCACCGTATTATAGTCCTTTCATCCATTGATCCTTGATAGTATGTTGTGATTTTCTTTGCGGAACATGGATATGAAGACTTTGCCAAGGAAAATACCTTGTCAAGTGAACATGAAATGAGTTTTTGCAATATATAAAATGTTATCCATGTTCAAATTGTATGTTGAGATAGGTTAATCCATGTGTTAAGCATTTCAAAAGCTTTATGGGCCACGGGTTAGTTTTGACCGGGTTTGGACAAGAGGTAGTGGACAGTCGGTCGTAAGAGCAAATGGCATGGGCGAGACTTGGCGGGAGCTACAGTACCGGCCTCGATAAGGATAATGGCAAAAACCGGTGTTGGGCTCTCCACCACCTGGTGAGAATGGCCTGTTCGTCCGTCGACAATTGTCTTGATCCAAATCTTGTTTTCCTTCAATTTTCTTCCGTTCTTCCTGTAAATTAAATCTAAATGAGTGATTTTGTAGACTTTAAGACCTAAAAGAAGTTAAAAAACTTAAATAAATGAGGGTTGCCTCCCGCAAATCGCTTGTTTATAGTCAATTAGCTCAACTCCTTTTAATTCTTCAAACGTGATGTGCATTGGCCACAAAAATTTCAATGTCTTCGGCAATGGGTGGATATGCAAGAAAAGGTTTGAGTCGTTGGTCATTGACAGTGAATGATCCTCCATTTTGTTCCCAAAGGACGACTGCTCCATATGGTTTCACTTCTTTAATTTAGAACGGTTTGGACCAACATGATCTAAGCTTTCCAAGAAAAAGCTTAAGTCTTGAATTGAATAACATAACTTTGTCGTTTGGAAAGAACGTCTTTTCACTATCTTCTTGTTATGATAATCTTTGGTCCTCTCCTTATATATCTTGTCTCTCCTTATATATCTTGGTGCATTCATAAGTTTAATGTCGTATTTCTTCTAACTTATTCAATTGGATCAATCTTCTTTCACTTACGGTCTGGAGATTGTAGTTTAACTCTTTGATTGCCCAAACAGCTCTGTATTCAAGTTCAATCGGAAGGTTACAAGATTTTCCATACATAAGATGAAAAGGTGTCATTCCTTATGGTGTCTCGAATGCTGTTCTATATGCCCAAAGAGCGTCATCAAGTTTGGCAGACCAATCCTTTGTTGTCTTTCCTGTCATTTTCTGAAGGATGCTTTTGAGCTCTCGATTGGAAATCTCGACTTGTCCACTGGTTTGTGAATGGTAGGGGCTTGCAACCTTATGTTTAATGTCATGTTTCTTCAAAAGATTAACAAAACCTCTGTTTATGAAATGCGTACCTCCATCATTTATGACAACTTTTGGGACTCCAAATCCAGGGAAAATGATGGATTTGAACATTTTGATGACCACGTTTGCATCATTAGTGGGACTTGATATTGCCTCCACCCACTTAGACACGTATTCTACTACCACAAATATGTATTGATTCACAAATGACGTTGGAAAAGGTCCCATTAAGTATATTCCCTACACATCGAAGACTTTGACTTCTATGATAAAGTTTTGTGGCATCTCATTCCTTTTTCTTATGTTTCCCATTCTCAGACAAGCATCACATTTTGATATAAATGCTTGGGCGTCGTTAAATATTGCAGGCCACCAAAAACCAGCTTGTGGGATATTAGAAACAGTTTTGAATGTAGCAAGATGGCCAGCATAAGCTGAACTATGACATCCATGCAAAATTCTAGTAACATCTTCTTTTGGAACATACTTTCGATACATTCCATCCTTACATTTTTTGTAGAGAAATGGCTCGTCCCAAAAGTAAAATCTAATGTCCCTTAAGAACTTCTTCTTCTTTTATTTAAAGAACTGAGGGGGTTCGATGTCAGGTGCCAAAAATTTGGCTATGTGTCGATACCATGGAGTCCCGAATGAAATTCTTCTCCTTGGCATGTATATGGGGGTCTTGAGGTCAGGAATCATTCATAGGAGTGATTCTTCTTTCACATTCGAAAGAAATGATCTGCCACACTATTTTTTGTACCTTTTTTTATCAATGATCACAAACCAAACTCTTTTAGCAAGAGGATATACCTTATTACACGTGGTTTGGCATCTTTATTTGACAATAAGTACTTAAGGGAAGCATGGTCAGTATGAAAAATTACTTTAGTACCTACAAAGTAGGATCAAAACTTCACAAATGCGAAGGCAATCGTAAGAAGCTCTTTTTCGGTTGTTGCATAGTTGCATTGTGAATAATCCAAAGTCCTTCTAGCATAGTGAATAACATGAAGTTTTTTATCTTTCCTTTGTCGAAGAACAACTTCTACAGCATAGTCGCTCAAATTGCACTAGATTTCGAAAGGAAGTTCCCAATCTGGTGACTGCACGATTGGGGCCCTGATAAGAGCATCCCTGATCATGTTAAATGTAATTAGCCATTTGTTATTACACTCAAAATTGATGTCCTTACATAGGATTTGAGTAAGAGGTCGAGATATTTTAGAGAAATCCATGATTAATCTCATACAAAACCCGCATAACCAAAAAAACTCCTTATACCTTTAACCTTCATTGGCGGCTGTAGACACATCATAACTTCTATCTATGTCTTGTCTACTTCTATTCCTTTATCTGAGATTCGATGTCCAAGGACTATTCCATCTCTTACCATGAAGTGATTCTCCCAATTGAGTACAAGATGTTTTTCTTCGCACCGCTGAAGCACTTTACTGTGATTTTGTAGACATCCCTCAAATGATGGTCCATAAACTGAGAAGTCATCCATAAATACTTCCATTACCTCTTCTATGAAGTCAGTAAATATTGACATCATGCGCCTTTGGAAACTTGCTGGAGCGTTACATAATCCAAATGGTATCCTGCGATATGCAGAGGTACCATAAGGGCATGTAAAGGTTGTCTTTTCTTGATCATCCGAATGAATGAGAATTTGAAAGAACCCTGAATAGCCATAAAAAAAACAAAAAAAAGAATGATTAGCAAGAGGTTCCAGCATTTTATCAATAAATGGTAGAGGACACTGATCATTTCTTGTCGCGGCATTAAGCTTTCTGTAATCAATGCACATTCGATGTCCAATGATGGTTCTTGTGGGGATCATCTCATCATTCTCGTTCCTGACAACTATTACTTCTCCTTTCTTTGGGATAACATGTACTGGACTAACCCATGTGCTATCCGAAATTCCATATATTACTCCGGCTTTGAGAAGCTTCATGATCTTCTTCTTGACTGCATCCTTCAAGTTTGGATTCAACCTTCTTTGAGATTCAATAGAAGAAACTGATTTGTCTTCCAAATGGATTGGACGCATGCATAGATCAGGAGATATGCCCGAGATATCATCAAGTGAATACCCTAAGGCCCTTTTATGCTTCTTAAGCTTAAATAGAAGTATTGCGATCCCCACATTGTAAGTCCTGAACTGATGATAACGGTATATGTCTTGTTGAGACCAAGAAAAGCATAACGAAATCCCATGGGAAGCTCTTTAAGCTCGATTATAGGAGCTTTTAGTTCACTCCAAGGGTCATGGATCTCTTTAGAACTAAGCTTAGGGGCTGCTGGTCCGTCATCTTTATCTTCTAAATCTTCAAATCCTTCAAGGTTGTCATAAGTTAATTCAGAATTAAGCTTCTTACCAAACAATTCTGTTTCATTGTTGAGGTATCATCGTCATCTTGGATTTGAGTCATAGCTATCTCTAAGGGATCATTTAGAATGAGTTCCTCATAGATTTCTCCAGAGGATTCAGCCATTTTATCCACCCAAAAGGGGTTTCCATCAATCGTTGGCTTCTGCAGAGATTTATAAACTTCGAACTGCATTACTAAGTCTCCAAGATGTAAATCAATCTTTCCACCCTTTACATCTATGATTGCCCTTGTTGTAGCTTGATAGCTCAGGTTTTCGCCCAAGATAACACTGCAAGCGCACAGATGTATGTTGTAGTGGTTCAGGATAGAATCCACAAAGACTAAAGGTAGCACGAAGAATGTAGAATCAAAGAGCGGGCTAAAGCTAAAAAGATGTCTTTTGAGATGATGCAAATAAACTAAATTATGAAAGCAAAGAAAGCATGCAGCAACGAAAGGGTTGTAAAATCAATCAAAGAAATGTTGGGCATCGGGTATTCTCAAGGAAACAATTCATTGTTGATTCAAATTATAGACTATGGAACAAGTTATAAACCGTCTTGAACCCAAACGTTAATGCAGAACTGATCTACTTCCGTAATATCGGCTCCCTATGTATTAGAAATCTCGAGACTAACTTCTGTTGATCCTCGATTTCTAATCATGCATTACTAAAAGGTTTTATATGTTCACAATTCACTTAAAAATCAATTTCCATTGGCTTAAGAAGAATTCCTCATTGAAGATTCTTTCAGGCATTTAAACAAACACTTTCCAGACGTTAAATTACCTAAATTCAAAAGCTAAGTGATCAGTTTAATTTCATGCACTATGAACAATCATAGATGAAGATCCATTAGATTAAATCTGTAATCATGCAATTCTACATCAACAATTCATGAATCCCTATGTGAGAACCTTAACCCCAACGATCAGATTACTCACTCAGGGAGATTGCAAAAACACAGATCAAATTCAAGAGAGATATGATTGTATTTAAGAATAACAAGAGTAAACGGGTTCTAAAAGCTTCTTAGATCGAAGTAAAAAGATACTTCTTCTCCCTAAGTTACAGTCTCAATCTCTCCTCTCCAAAAGTTTGTAAAAGTGCATAATGAAAGGTAAAACACGAGCTTAGGTCTTTTGATAGTAATCCAGTTCGAAATAAGTTCGATCTGGTTCTTCGTAAAACCGGTCCGCAAAACGGGACAGGGATCGATCGATCCATAGACATAGATCGGTCGATGCTTGTCTAAATTTCTGGGTATTTTCCAGCTTTTCACGAACACTTCCTTCGACGCTTGAGATCCACCCAAAATGCATTATTTTCGTACATTCAAGCTCGATTAATGTAAAAACAACAAAGAACACAAATTCGCGCCAAAATGATTCGAATACATACTAAAAACCATAAATCTCGTATGAAAACTATAGTAAAAACTACTAAAATATTGACACATCAAATCCCCAAGACTTGAATCTTTGCTTGTCCTCATGTAAAGGAATCGAAGACTAAGCCTACGGGAAAAGAAACTCAAAAACCAATGGCTCGCATGCTATCAGAAAACCTTACTCTCTGCTACTTTCGCTAACCATAAAGACTCAGAACAATTAGACATTCTCCCCAAGAATCGCTGCATAACCTCCCAAGCCCATCGATTCTCTAAAATTTGGACCTGCAAACTCAACTTCCATGTTAATAACTCTCTACATTCAATTAAGATGGGCGTGAAACTTTTCACCAAAGAACTCATAATCAGAAAATCAGGCTAGGTATTCAAGGCTTTTTAGTGGTGAGGCTTGAGTGTTTCGGATATCAAAAGCTCTTCCAAGATGCAAGACATTATGCAAAATCGCAGGAGAGAAAGAGTATATTGATATCTATGTCCCCTAACTACCCAAGTACAAACCACCAATCAGAAAATAAACCAAATATGTGCATTATTCAGGGTAAATATAATCAACATAATAATATGCAAATGTTAATTTCTAAACCAGATATACAGAAATTTAAATTAATTTTCGCTTTTTTCTTTTGCTTATCTTTTNATTAATTTTCGCTTTTTTCTTTTGCTTATCTTTTTTTTTAAGAACGAAAATATGGTTCGAATTAGCATATCAATGACATTTTTAAACTCTGAAACACCCATACAGCACGAAGAAATGCAACATATCCATATAAACCACTTAAATACCCAACACCGAGAAATCAGACACTCAAGACCGTGTCTAAACCACCTAAAA
>OVAN01013203.1:0-13036 GCA_900406275.1 Anastatica hierochuntica
ACACGATCCTGTCATATGATTCGTAGCACCAGAATCTATAATCCAAGAGGACAAGAAAGACATACCCGTAGGAGCATCTGCTTGTGGTTTACGCTCATTCAATATTATCACCAATGACTTCCACTGTTCATCGGTTAATCCCGTGAGTCCAATCCTATCACTTGACGTGATTGCATGAGCAACAGGAGTCGCATGTTGTGGAGGCTGAGAAGGCATTGTATGAACAGCATTCACTCTTCCACTCTCGGCTTGATGAAATTGAGATGTATTACTCCCAGAACCACGACCACGAGCTCCCTGCTGCTTTCCACGGCTACGATCTCCCCACCATTCGGGATACCCCAGTGTACGAAAACAATTCGTGGAGAGATGCCCATTACGCCCACAGCTTGTACAATGTTGTTTCATCCTCTCTTCTTTCGTCAAAAATGGAGGCTGAGCAGATATTTGAGTTGAGCCGTGATAGTTATTAGTACGAACAACATGCGCCATGTTCTCTTATCTCTCATCCACGGCCCGATAGGACTGTTTTGAATCCTCATCTTGATGAAGCACCTGATAAGCCTCGTCAAGAGAGGGAAGCGGATCGCGTGAGAGAAGGTTTGATTTCACTGTACCATGTAGTGTATCATCTATTCCTGTCAAGAATTCATGGAGCCTATCCTCTTGACGTTCTCTCTCAAGCTCAATTCCAATAGCACATCCACAACTCCTAGTCTGTCGAAACTCACCAAGAGCAGTCCATAATTGCATCAATCTTCCATAGTAAGTCTCGATAGACAGTCCTTGTTGGCGACAGTTTGCAATATCATACTTTATTCTTTGGACTCTTTGTCCATTCTTCACCGAAAATCTATGTTTGATATGCTCCCAGAACTCGCTAGCTACTTCAAAGCTTGAGAGTGTTGATCTGATATTCTCTGATATTGTAAGTTTCATCCAAGAGATGACCAATGCATTAATGGTCCACCAATCTTCTAAATCTCCGGAATCAGGGTCTGGTTTTGGAATTGATCCATCCATAAAACCAAATTTCTTCATTGCCTTAAAAGCCATCCTCAAGTTAACCAAACCACTCATTGTAATTGGATCCCTTTAACGAAGGTTGAGAGATCACAGAGCCCGGCTTATCACTTGAGGACAGGTCATATGGCGATATAGTCCTTCTTTGAACTTCAACTTTATCTCTGGAAGAAGACGCCTTGTCCTTCTCTGTTGAAGTCACAGATGAATCTCCTCTCTCACCATTGTTAGCCATGATAAAACGCAAAAACAGAGGTACTCGTAAGAATAAAACAGAGTATCTTCAAAACAGAACAGCACACTTCTTAATGAGGATGATGAAATCAAGTCTAGAATCAAGAATAAGGTCTCAGAAACGTTGCTCTGATACCATGATACGAAACAGCTGCGAATAAGAAGAGTTTTAGATGATCTTATTCATAGACTTTGCTATCGATATATACACAGGGATGATTAACCTAAACCTAACTTGTACACAAGGAAAAAGACTAATATGTACAATATGATATATATCCTAATATAATTTATTAAAAGAGAGTTTTGTTTGCTTACCCAACTGGCAAGAATGACAAGTAATCGGTAGTTGTTCCTTATTGCAAAAACCAAAATTTACAGCTAAAACAGAACGCAAAGAGATGGTGATGAGGCAAGAAGAGTCGTAGAAGTTGATGGAGCAGATTGATTGAAGGAAGGTGGAAGACGATAGAGATTAGCGGAGCCGAGTGGGAAAGTCCTTCACAGAAAAAATCAAAGGGGTGAAACTCTACCGAACTCATAGTCTTTTGTAAATTTTCGAACTAAAATTAGATTCTTGACAATATTCGAAGTCACAAGCACATTACGAAGAGAAAGCTGACGAGTTTTAGTATTTAGCACAAAGTTACTAGTGGAAGTGACCAGAATGGTAGACATGTTCCCAAAAATGACCAAGTTGTTGATGTTACTAGTGGAAGTGACCAGAAAAAGCTCTCTCCACGCATCATAAATGTAATAATCGAGATCGAGGATCAACGGAATGTGTGACTTAATATTGGTCACCCCAAATGTACGTTTTGTGTGTGCGGCCATTGAAGAACAAAAGAAGAAAAGAGAGACAGAAAGAAAATGAAGAGAAAAGAAGGAATAAGAAGGGTTCAGATGCAATCTAATTCTGAAACTATGAAGATTGATGAAATCCCATTTAAAGGGTTGTACGGTCACGTTATGATGTTGTAGTTACACAATCATGAGATGAGTATTCTATACAATCATATCTAAACTGAAATGTAACAGTTCGGTAGAGGAGGATGCAGCTGCGGCGAAGAAGAAGAAACTTTGTAATGGGAGAGGAGGTTTGCTGAATGATGCAATTTGAACTTTGTAATGTTTCTAATTACTATTTGTTGTCGAATGATGTTTTTGTCGAATGAATGTTGTTTAAGGTGTTTCTTTCTATTATACATTAGAGGCGATATTAGATAACTCAAAACGACAAATACATACTACATTGCTTAATGACCGTGATTACTATGGGTGATATAGCAATCAGATAGTAAACTCCTACAATTAACCATCACGTTGAAATCGACTCTTACAAAGCCAAAACCAACCATTGTCAGAATTAACTATAAGGTTGAAATCGACTCTTACTAGAGTAACATTTCCTCTAGGGCCTGGCTTTAGTCTAAGCCACAACTAGTTGTCTTTGTCGTCATCCTCATCGTAGTTAAACGGTAATGGAACCGTCTTGAACGCTCGATACTTCCCCACATTGTTCAAATGCTCATTCTCTAACCTGTTTTTGAATGAACCAAAACCAACCGAAGAAAGTTATATTATATGTCCTGTGGCCGTTGATAAAGCGGACACATGGTGAAGAAAACTGCAGTAATGTGTGTTGTTACCTGAAGAAATTCCATATCCCACGGCGGATAATCTCTAGACTGGCAACAACTGCAACCATCGTTTGTCTGTGCATGAAGGAGAAATTGAAATCCAGAACGGTCTGCAGCCATGCGAATCGAAGCAAGATGTTCAAGATCTGCATAAATTATTTTTTTGAGGGTTTAAGATCAGATCTTGCTCCAGGATTCACAATAATGAGCTTTTTTCTATAGTTTGTGCTCACCATAGCGATAAAGTATACTTTCTTTTGAGGGACAAGGAGTTTATCCCGGAGCCACCGGTTCTTAGATGTTCTGTTTAGAAGACCCCAGTCATGGACTAAGTCCCAGTAAGTACAGAAAATGGCAGCAATGGCTGAGAAGATTCCAGCTAACGTTCTCCACACAAATTGATTATCCTTGTCGACACTGTAAGCCGTCCTTAAGCAGACGGCCACTATAGTCAAGAAGTACTTGAGGCCATTGTATCCTTGTTCTGCATTTTTCTCTTCAAATAGCCGCCTCAAGCACTGCAATTAAATATCGGGTTTTTAGCAAAGTATTAAATGGATAAAGGAAGTATTGACCGGTTAGATCTCGTCTGAAGAAACTTTGTACCTGAAGGAGACGACAGACGTATGGGATGACAGCAACAATGAATAAAAAGGCATTGTAAACTTCTGATTCTGTGCAAGTATTTTTTCTCTGTTTATAGTCTCCCCAACCGTAGTGACATACATAAAACTGGAAGCTTCGAAGAGCTTGCACCTGACTTGTTAGTTGATCGCCCACCAAGAAATCAGGCAAAGTTACCTGCAAGAGAAGGCATCACGATTATCAATATCATATTCCCTTTTTTCATATGATCTATGAACAATTCAGTCTCTGCTATACCTTGTACAGAGGAGCAGCAAGGCAGTGAAAGAGGCATGTAAGGAAGAAGAAGCGACTTGAGCGGTAGAATATGTTGAATGGTAAGACTAGAACTACGAACATACCCTGGATCACAAAGTTTATGCCGTTATTATTGTGATAAAGCTGAGTTTGGCAGTAAGAAGCTGGTTTTGGATTTATGGACTTACAATGAGAAGGAACAGAGGAAGAAGTTCAGTTAATGCTTGATAATCTTTAGTTTCAGGGTCAACCTCCATGTCAAGATTGGCAAGAACGCAAAGAAGAGCAAAGACTCCAATACTGAAGCCCACAAATAGAACTTGTCTGTAGCAAAGTTCAGTTCCTTCCTTAAACCCAAATATGAAAGAATAATTCACTCGATATTTCCTCCAATAGTAAACATTCGCAGCATACATAACTATGTGCAGAACGATGAACCCAAACAAGCTGCAAGAACAGAAAAAAAAGGCAGAGTGTATCAAAACAACAAGTCCCACCTCGAATGCTCGGTACAAAATTAGCAGGCACACTAGGTTTACCTGTAGAGAGGGAACATAGTGTTCATGTACTGTTTTTGGCCTTCCTCCTGCAAAATGTTTCGCGTGCGTATGATTGCAATTAAAGCAACTGCAAGAGAAAACACGCATCCGCCCAAGAAACCTGAAAGCCGAATTCCACATTAGAAAATCAACAAGAAAAGACTGAAGGAGGTTAAAAAAACAGAAAGAAGAAAAGTTAATGTGGTATCAACCTGTGGAGAAAGTAAGTCGATGTCTCTCTCGTTTAGCTTTCGGTCTCAAGATGTTCATTCCTTTCGTTCTGTTAGCGTTAGCGAAATGCTTTATAAACGTAGATTCAACACGCTCCATGAGTCTCATAATCTGTGATAACAGATAAGCAAAGTGAATATCAATATCAAGAAACATTAGAAACAAAACTGAACAAATAAACAAAAAGAGCTTTTACCTCATCAGAGCCTCCAAGATAAGAATTATCAACCATCTTCATGTATGACTTTGTAGCGTGCCTCGAACTTATCTGTTACAGAGTAATTTTAACGAACACCTTTAAGTCATTTACAATCATCACATCAAAATCTCAATCTCTAAACCAAATCTCTTACCTTATCATACTTCTTCAATATCTTTGAAAACGCCAACACATTCAAAAAGCTGCAAATGCATTCATCGAATCTCAAAACTAACAATCATAAAAGTAAAAATGTAAACGTTAACCAAAATAAAAGAGTAGGCACCTGTAGCTCTTGAGAAGCCGAAGTTTCTGGTAGAACTCGACGAAGGCGCGCTTGAGCTTCTCCTCGACTTTCCTGAGATTTTCTCTGCTAAATTTAAGCTCAGTTAACTTGGAGACCTGGAGAACACTTTTAATGGTGGACCGAGGCGTTTCCTTCGTGTTGTTGATCTTCACACGATCCAAAACCTCGATGGGAGATGGTCGAGCGGCTCTCAGCTTACTTATGCCGCCGTCCACTTCGCCGGAGACGCCGTTATCTTCTTCTTTCTCGACATCATCATCTTCTTCTTCTTCGTCGGATTTAACAGCTTTGCTCGAGTCTGCTTCCTGTATCGCCTCCATGCGAGCTTGAGCTCCCGCCTTCACTGCAACCAAACCCAAAAAAAAAAAAAAATCAATTTTAGTGACTCGGTACAGTAATGGTTTAAAACAAAACCCGAAAAAATCAATAATAGAACCGGACAGAGTTTCAAAACACAGAGAGTTAGGTTTATAGTTACTGGATCTAGCTCCGGCAGGAGTAGAAGCAGCGAGGGCGGCGGCGGAAATGGCGACATCTGAAGCTAAGCGAGTCATCTCGACGGTCCGTTCTTCCCATGGCCACCCATCAGGATGCTCGACTTTGAGGCGAAACGCGATTAAAGCATCCATCTGTTTGTTAAGCATGGCTGCTTCTTTCATCACCTCGTCTACTTTATCTCTGTAGAATTTGTCCACTTTGTTGAATTCGTCGTCCAATCGCCGGAAAAAGACAGTCTCGTACTCTCCTCCTGCTTCAGCCGCCATAAGAAACGTGGTCTCGAAGCGGCCGTGACTAGCGGTGTTCACCAGAATCGGCGCATTAGCCGACCGTAATCCTTCCTCGACGTCGTCATCGTCGGATTCAGAGAAATGACCACCACCGTGGTGTCTCTTTCGACCAGATTTGGAGGAGATTAAACCGCTGAATGCTCGGTACATAGTCATTTCCCGGTTAAAGCCTTTGGCTTTTTGGTTTTGGCCACCTTGAAGGTTGGATCTGCGTTTGAATTGGGTGATGTCTTTCAGAAGAGATTTGAGATTTTCATAATTCATGTAAGCTTCGTGCCATTCAGGCACCATCTGGGACGAAAACTCTTTCCCAAACTTCATTCTTTTCCCAAATCTTCTTTTTTCTTTTTCGTGTGACTGAAGAGTGAGGAAGACGACAGACAATAACTTATTAGTTTTACATGTATCAAACACAGGGATTAGTCAATCACGCATATATATACACAAAGTCGTTGTCAAAGAAAAAGACACGTGTCTTTTTTTTCCCACAAAACAAAATTTATTTTTCTGATCTTGGTTTGAAAGCCTTGAAACCCATTTACCAATGTGTTCGTTCAGAAAGGGTAGCCAAAACGCGTGTGGAAGTGGAGATTATTACTTACATAATTAATTAGAAGAAACGTGTAGAATAAGACCGGTGGCTAATTATTTAATGGAATTTTGAGCTACCAGCCCGAATTAGTAGTAATTATTGAATGTTTTTTATACGAAAGGAATTTTATTTTGCCTTATCAGACACACAGAACTGTCTAAAATAGTGACTTAGATCATCAAATAATATTATTCCCTTCTTTCCCTCCTGCGCTACACCGTCTCCATTCGAGATTTCGTCATTCTAAATCGACTAATGTATTGGGAGACAAAGGATTAGGTGTACTGAATTTGCAAAAGAGGAACCTGCTAATAAGTATGTTTATGACACTGCAAAATAAAATAAAAAACATTCCTTGAAGGTTTTTTTTTTTTATGTCAAAAGATTTTATTAGATCAAACAGCATCTGATGTTACAATAGAGTTAAGATAAGGAGGACAATGATGATACAAAGCCCATTGGACAGGAACTACAGTAGCTTGCCGAGCAAGAAAATCCGCACTTTGATTTGCGCTCCGGCTAGTATGTAGGAATTGCACATCCGTAAACATGTTCCTCCATTGTTGGATGGTGAGTATCAGTTGGTTCCACTTGAGATTGTGGTGCTTATTGTTAAGCACTCTCACAATGTTACTATTATCACCCTCAAAGAGCACTTGTCGATATCCATAAGACCATACACATTGAATTGTCCATAGGAGGGCCGATAGCTCTCCCTCCTCGACCGAGTGTTTACTTTCGAATTGACCATGTCCGCATTCTAGGACTGTACCTTCCGAATTGCGAAGTATCCATCATATTCCAGAAGCTCTATCCCTGTCATGATGAGATACGTCATTGTTGCATTTTGTCCACCCAGTAGCCGGCTTTATCCATCACCGAGGGGAGGAATCAATCGTCGGCCGACGGATGTCCTGTTGATTCCGCACCCGAGAGTTGGCAAGGAGCCACTCAGCTGTATCCGCTTGCGCTTTTTGCAGTAAAACAGGAGCCTCTGTGTCAATTTTATTAAAGATAAGATTGTTCCTTGCTTTCCACATTCGCCAGATGATGTAAAAAGGAAGAATTTGGGTCGGTTCCAAGATGGCTGGATCGGAAGATAGCTTGAGTATACTCCGTATTTTGTCATCCATCGAAATAGACTCATTGTCGACCATAGCCAGTGGTAGACCCGATTGTCTCCATAAGGACTTGGCGAAATTACAGGAAAAGAACAAATGTTCCGTCGTCTCCTCATGTGAACAACATCGACTACACCATGGATCCACTTGGATATGCCTCCTGAGCAGATTAGAAGATATAGCAATTGACTGTGAACTTACTTGTCAAAGGAAGTGCTTGATTTTGGGCGCTATATTCAGGTTCCATATTCCAGCTGCTATATCCGGTCTTGTACTTAAAGGGGTCGTCGGCTCATCTGGAGTTTGTTCAAGTGTTGTTGCAAACCAATATCCAGATTTGACAGTGTATATACCATCCTTAGTGTGGCTCTAGATGATAGAATCATAGGAAGGATGTGGTGGGAGGTAGATCTTTCGAATGTTATGATGATCCGAAGGGTCAATCATGTTTGCGAGGGCTCTTTCATCCCATTGCCGTTTACTTGTATCAATCAGGGTCTCAACATTGAGTTCCAGTTTAATGGGCGGAAGAGTCTTCGCTGGTCGTGGCGGATAAGTAGGAATCCAATTATCTCTGCCAAGCTGTGCATGTTTACCGTTCCCAATACATATAGAAGAACCTTTACGTAACAATTCACAGCCAAATGTAAGAGATCGCCACCCAAAAGATGCTTGTGTTCCAGGCTGAGTGTGTAACATACTTCGATTCCGAAAGTACCTCTCCTTTAATAACTGATACACCAGACTTGATGGTCGCTGTAGGATTTTCCAGGCATGGTTAGCTAGGAGAGCTTGGTTAAATAGATGCAAATCTCGAAAACCAAGACCACCACTCTTCTTCAGAGTAGACAATTTTTTCCAAGACATCCAATGCAATTTCTGTTTTTCAGGTGTTGAGCCCCACCAAAACCTATTCAGCATACCATTGAGCTCATTACAAAGCTCCATCGGCAGTTGAAAACAGTTCATAGAATAGACAGGCATTGCATAAGCGACACTTTTAATTAACATTTCTTTACCCGAAGTCGAGAGAAACTTTGTTTGCCATCCTTTGATTCTGGTTTCAATTGATTCCTTAATATACTTGAACATGTCCTTCTTTTTGCGTCCAAATTGTTCTGGTAAGCCTAAGTATTTCCCACCACCACCGATATTGGGGATCTGGAGCAACTACTTAATTGTTTGACGAGTGTGCTCAAAGACTTTCTGACCAAAAGTGATAGACGATTTTCGAGACTTATTTGTTGGCCGGAGATCGACTCATAAGCTTCGAAGATGCGCTTAAGGTTGGTCGCGTTTTGTTGGTCTGCTTTAATAAAGAATAGCGAATCATCGGCGAACATAAGATGTGATACTCTCGGTCCATGCTTGCTAACCTTAACACCCTCAATGCTCTTTGTGCGTTCTCCCTCCTTAAGTAATAAACTGAGTACATCTGAGCACATAATATACAAATACGGAGATAGAGGATCCCCTTGACGCAATCCCCGGGAGGCTGTGAAGTCTCCATAGGGGCACCCGTTAGTAAGTGTAGAAAAGGAAACAGATGTAACGCAGCTCATAATCCACTTGATCCATGTTTCAGCGAATCCTTTACGCTGCAAAAAGTCCTCCAAAAAACTCCATTTTAGCCGATCATAGGCTTTAGTGATATCAGTTTTCACAGCCATATGCGAAGTAGAGCATATTTTCCTGGCCTTTAGGGAGTGAAATAGCTCATGTGCGATCATCACATTGTTCGTAATGAATCTCCCAGGAATAAAGGCAGCTTGATGTTCCATCACAATTTGCGGTAGTATCTGTTTGAGTCGACTTACCAAAATTTTGGAAATGACTTTATAGCTGACATTACACAAACTAATGGGTCGAAAATCTTTCATTGTAAGAGGAAGAGGGACCTTCGGTATGAGGCATAGGTGGGTATGATTAAGCCTTTTAGTCATCTCAGAGGTGCGAAAGAAGGTCTCAACTTCATGGATTATGGCTGGCGCCACTATGTCCCAATATTCATGGTAGAACATGGTCGTGAACCCGTCCGGTCCCGGTGCCTTCGTCGCGCCGATGGCACGGACCGCCTGAGTTATTTCCTCGTTCGTCATTGTCCTTGTCAAATGAGCATTCATGTCCTCCGTAACTACTTTGTAATCACATTCAAGGTGTTATGGTCTCGTGGGGGATCTGATGTCGTGAACAAGTGTTCAAAAAATCTCTCCGCCTCAGCTCCTATATTTGCCTGACCATTTATGTCGATTTCAGCCTCATTCTTTATTGAAGTGATTCGGTTTCTCGCAATTCGGTTCTTCGTTGTAGCGTGAAAGAAACGCGTATTCAGATCACCTTCTCGGAGCCATCGATTTCTACTCTTTTGCTTCCAATAACTTTCCTCGTGTTGATAAGCTCGGAACAGCTCAAGTTTGAGCGATTTAATCTCCGTTGTCAATGATTTTGGGTCTCGTTGAAGGAGATCAATTTGATGACGAATTGTAGAGACTTTCTTGGCCGCGTTAGTGTTGTGTTTAGTACGCCACTGTGAGATACTATTCCGGCAGGCCCTCACTCGATTCATCAGGTTTGGCACACGAGTATTGGTGTTATTCCAGCCTTGCTCAACAACTTCGCGAAAGTTCTCGTAATCACAACATCTTCTATCGAATCGGAACAGTTTTTTACCCGGTTCGGAAGACTTAAAGATCTTTAATATCGCTGGTCTATGATCAGACTCAGCCATGTCGAGATACTCGACGACGGATGCTGGATAGTCTGCTCTCCACTGGTCATTGGCCATTACGCGGTCCAACCAACACTCTACAACATGATCACGCCTCTTGCCTATTGTACTATTATATATTCAGTTTTTATTACTTTGTAACTATGACTTTAATGTGTTTTTGAGATTTTTCGAGGTTTTTGGTGTTCTTTCGTGTTTTTACAAGTTTTAGAGCATTTTGATGATAAGATATTTTGTGAACAAATAAACTTAATAAACGCTTAGATAAGCAAAATATTTTTACCAATGTAAATTGATGTTAAGATATTTTGTGAATAAATCAAACTTGAACTTTAGTGCATTATTAGTCTCAATCGAATTCACTGAGAGTTAATTTTTATTATTCTATGCATAGGGATCAAATACTCCTGGAGGAAATTTGTCTAATTTAGTGTTTTGAGTTTTAGAATGATCTTAAACTGATTTCCTTTATTCATTGAATTTATATCGTTTTAATACTAACTTTTAATTTACTTTGCACTTAAAAACAACAAACAACTATCTTTTATCATCTAGCTTGTTCTGAAACTAGGATTCTTAGTGTATAAATTGGTCTATGTGAATTGTTGTGCACTTGCAAAGTGGTTGTAAGGTTAAAACTCTCGATATCATACTAAAAGGTCGTTATGGTATACATGACCTCTAATATTAAGTTGACAAATATTAGAAAATAGAATATTACTTTAATTGTATTTGATACATGAACACAATTGTAACAGCCGTCTCATCTTCTTCCGAGAACGTCGTGCAACTAATCATAACTTGGACTTCAAGTAACTCAACATAACCATAAATCCACTTTATTAAAAATTAACAACAACCGCAATAACCAATAATCCAAATAACTGACACTAAACGAGTCTCAAAACCAATAAAATAAATAATGTCTCAGAAAATAAAATAAAACTCCAAAAATAGCACTAGTCTCGTCCAACTCATCCGATTACTTGTTAGTCTCACCTGAAAGAAGAAGGGAACAAGGGGTGAGCAACATGGGATTCACTCAGTGAGGTGGGGAATGATAGGGGAATCATAAATTCACAGATTCGTCTTAAGCACTTCAACCACACAATTTAGTCCTAGAACAAGCAGGAAACATGGCACTTAAAGCGCCCAATCAGCATAGAATTGTCCTAACCTACATAATATAGAGGCAACTTAAGTGACCACCCACACCATCCGTAGAGACTTCCTCAGTATAGGATAAGTGCTCATACACACCGCCCAAGGGACGCTTTATCTATCTCTAGGGCTACGGGCAGACCGATCGACTTGCCCGTGCACCCTCCTCGCACAAGACTCCGAGTTACAAACTTTCCATCATATCCTCTGCCAAGTTTGAAAAATAATCCTTGTGTTACAAACGTCTCGTTGTACCCTCCGCCAAGTCAAGGATATTGCGGCTCTGAATTACGAACGTCAAGTCATCCCCTCAGGAAAGTTGCGTTCATCCTCATATACCTTAATAATGCAATCACTAGGGAAAACAAAATGAAAATCAGGCAAAACGTTAAATCATCTAAAAATCCTAGATTCAATTTCAAGCAACCAAACAAGCAATCAAGACCTAATTAGACTTAAATTTGAATCTTGTTTTGCTGCTAAACTACGCGAGAAAGAGTGAATAAGGAAAGTCTGATGAGTATATGGGTCTAGCCCTCACCTTTGCCCCCAAGTTTGAACTACTGGCTTGACTAGTCGACGATCCACCTTCGGAAAGAAGAACCTGAACTAGGAAACCCGAGTTAGACATTACTTGGGAACCTGCCAAAAAGGGAAACCTACCGAAAAGAAAATTTTCCTAAAGTAGAAGCTGCCAAATATGGAAACTTGTCATATTTGGAAACTACCTAAAAAAGAAACACCGGACCAAAGCAAAACTGAACGGAAAATATGAAAAGCTGAGGAAAAGAATCTAAACTAGCAAAATCAGGTTGAACCTGTTAGATCGGACCAAACTGATTAAACTGGTCGAGGCCAACGACCTAATAGACCATAATCGGTCGAATCAACTAACTAACATAATCGAAGACTAGAAAGGAAAGAAAAGAAAAGAAATGATAGACTTACCAGAAAGAGCGTAGGAGCTTGCCGGGACCTTCCGGAAAACTGCTCAACACGCCAAAAGGAACTCGGGAAGTTCACCAAAAGATTCAGAGAACTCGCTGGAAAAAGAACTCCGCCAGAGACCGTAGCTAAAAGTCGGTGGAGGTTGGCCTCCTGTGCAAAGCATTGCTTTGACTTGGTAATAAAAAGTGAAAGGGGAGACTCTATTTATAGGGAATGAAGGGAAGGGTAAAACTCATATCTTTCCGATGTACAACAATTGTTAAAAAGAGAATGTGAGATTTTTAAATTGAATTGAGTCAATGGACTTATATGAACTAGGAATGAAAGAATCAAAAAGTTTTGAACTTGATAAGATAATGATTCGATACTAACACATAAATGAATCTTATACTAAGTATGAAGTCAGTTTGCACCAGATTAAAAATTGGACTGGTTGATTACTATGTTACCCTTAATGAACTATTTGATTAATAAAAAAATTATTAATAAATTTATTTACTTTTTTTAAAAAACGGAATTAATAAATAAAAAACAAAACTAATAAAAAAAATATTCAAAAAATATTTATCTTAAAAAATCATAGTTATCCTGATGAGTTATTTAATATATTTGATTTTTAATCAAAAAATAATATATATATATA
>OVAN01013204.1:0-13036 GCA_900406275.1 Anastatica hierochuntica
CTCGTTCGTGGGTTTGGCGTTAATTGGTGTTCTAGATATTCCCGCGAAGCGCAGCGGTTTTCTAATGCTTTTAGCGGTTTTTCGTTGCTCCGGAGGACGTATTGCATAGTTGTGTAGAAGCCTATCCGAGGGCCGTCGACGCTGGTCTTGGTACTCGGATGTTCTTAGTTTCTTTCGGACGATGTGAATCTCGGAGCTTTNGAGGAAACGTTGTTTCCGAGACCCTTTTCAGGCATCGATTTCGTCGAGATAGTTTTTGACCCCAACACCGTCTTATCAATAAAAGTATATCACCGAAAGGCCGAGTCAAGTGCAAGCTAGCCAACGCCACTCGAGACCGCAAGCGACACCGCAAATGACACCATCACTTTCGAGGAATACGAAATTGTCGGAATCGACAAACCCCATAATGATCCTCTCGTGATCGACCTCGTCATAAAAGATCTCGAAGTCGCGAGGGTCCTCAACGATACACGAAGTACTATCAATATCATCTTCCGCGATACCCTCAACATGATGAACATTGATTTATCTGAGGTTACACCCGCACCCAAACCACTCACGGGTTTCTCAGGAACAACGTCGATGACTCTCGGATCGATCAAACTTCCGGTGATGGCCAAGGAGATAACGAAAGTGGTCAATTTTGCTGTAATCGACCATCCTGCGATCTATAACGTGATCATGGGAACACCATGGATAAAATTCATGAAGGTAGTCCCATCGACCTACCACTTGGGCATTAAATTCCCGGCTCCCTACGGAATCGCCACAATCTGGGGATGCCAAAAATAGTCACGACTCTGCTTCTTAGCCGAGTATAAGCTAAGACAAGTCGCAATGATGCCCATGGCAAAACCCAAACGAATGAAGACAACTCGACCGTCAGCCGAAGAAACTTCGGAAAAAGACGTGCCAGAATCGTCTTCTATAGAAATGGCTCAGCCCGAAGGAAACAAGCAAGTTTCCAAGCCCAACATTCCCGACAAAGCAACGCCCTCGACACCAGAGGGAATCGTCGACCCAGCTGTAGTCATCGAGACTAAAACGGCCGATGCAACTCTGCCAAACGAGTAATCACTTACGACAACAAACTGAACTACGAGACAACTTGATCCTCGAAAGAGGTACGCAGGGAGCTCTTCGCAAAAGGAGTTCAACTGTCCCCTCTCTAAAAAAGGGGGAGTGGGTGTACATATACTTGTATACTCCCACATTTTGTACTCGACACTTTTCTATCCGATTTCAGCAATAATCTTTTGATTTCTTATTTTTCGTATCACTCAAAAATGGAAATCATATGTGAAAACCCTCTCTTAGTGTATCTTGACAGTAGCGTGTTCATCAACACATTCTTCCACAAAACGAAAAAACTTTCAAAAAAAGAGAGATATCGCGAATTTCCGAGAAACATAATTCTACACCCGATCAAAACTTCTAAAAACAATCGCAAGACTATCATACCCCTACCGGGAAAAGAACAAGTGGGTTCTCATACATCAGGCTAGGATAATAGCGCACTCTAAAAGAAATCCGAAATTTTGGTCACCACTTCCAGAAAACTTAGAAATTGTCTTTGGAGAGAAGCTCGGTTCCCGATTGATGCAAGTTATATAAGCCTCAAACTTATCACATACTTCAATATCAAGACGGAACCAGGTCAAAATCAAAACGGGAAACGTAAGCCGGAGTTAGTCACCGCACGCCCTAAAACAAAGAGTAAACCGAGGTCTTGCCTAAACCCAGCACACTGGTCTCAAACATCTCAAGACATAGTATCTAACTGATACGAGATCCCAAAATTTGTCTCTTTGTCTATATTCGTGTTTATAAAAATCCGAAAGACAAAGTCAACGGATATGGAGATCCTTCAAGGAATGGATATGAG
Organism: Anastatica hierochuntica; assembly: GCA_900406275.1. Taxonomy (NCBI): domain Eukaryota; kingdom Viridiplantae; phylum Streptophyta; class Magnoliopsida; order Brassicales; family Brassicaceae; genus Anastatica; species Anastatica hierochuntica. Next base: position 1,889 of record OVAN01013204.1, read on the forward strand.
ACGACAAATTATAATCTGTCTCCACTTACACAACATTAATCATATGTTATCAAATTGAAATAGAAACACCGTTTATTAACACTAAAAAACCACAAGATGACGGGGTTTCGAACCCACACACGGCCAACCCCAATAAATATAAAAAGGCCACACTTGGCCAAAATACTACTTAAAACAGGGAACACGCTCCCTCTACGTATAAAAAAAAGGATCCTTTAAAAGGTTAGGAGCGATGTCACTTGAGTTATCGAAATCATGTTGTACGCTCAAAAACTAACCCCCATACACAGACATGAGGCCTCCGCATATTTCCTCGACCTAACAAATCTCGCATCAGCCGCGGGTTAATGCGTCAGAGCATTGAAAGGAGAAAGAAAGGCGTCAAAGTTTGACCCTTCTCCATAAAGCGACACCGAAGGTTGACTCGGACCGCTTCCATCTCAGCCGAGGAGATCTGTGAACCACACCCCCTCGGATGGCCCCCTCCTGTTCTCAGTAATGCCGCCCCCGTTAGCAGACGCGCGCTCGTTCCGAGGAGACCTCTCCCTATCCAAACAAGGAGACATCTCGTACGGAGTGAAGCCATTCATGGTCAGTTCCAGCTCCTCTTATGAGCTCACGTCGGGCTGAGTCCGATTCTTGTGATACCTAACCTCGTTGCGAACTCGCTGCGGATAAAAGTAACCTTAATAGAACGGACCGCCTCGAAGAAGGTCCTTAACAACGTAAGTATCTTCCGGATGCGGGGGAAAGGGATCCAAAACTGCAAAAACAAAAAGAAAACGGTTAGAGTTATCAGATATAGGCAAACGAATTATCAAATATCAGCAAACGAAAAGAAAACGGTTAGAGTATTAAAAACGATACCCGCGGGACCCCATTTACGCCTAGAAGAAGAAATCTATTCGTCGTGCAACTTGGACGTAAACGATCAGATCATCGACATATGATTCCTCGGCTTGAGGCAATACCGAAGGGGCAGACTCGTGGCCGTCGGAGATTAAAACGCCACTAGATAGTTGACGCTTAGATCCATTCCTCATTTGTAACCCTAAACCATGAATCCGACAAGGTGTTGGAGACCGATGGGCGAGAGTTGACCGAATTATAAACCATAGTGGTCAAAAAACTAGACTATGATGCCCAGAATGGGAAAGCTTAGTCGACAAAACAGCAAATGCGCCTCGTAGCACGTAAAGAAACTACGAGGAGGAGAATCAGCTTCCGCTCCGACCTTTGGCATTCAGAACTCCACCTCCTCCGGAACTCGGCAGAAATCTCCGATGACGGTGAGGAATGATTCTCGACACCTGCTCCGCCTACTGGCGTCCTTTTTGAAGGTCGGTCTCGGTGGGCACCACGAGTCGGGCGGTGGAGCTTCTAAACGACATGTAATACGCCAACACTCCCTCGCTTCCTTGGGATCAACCGAGTGCGGCAAAAATTCTATTTTCGGTACAACGTCACTTTCCCGAACTCGTAGGCTTTCGGGGGTCAAAAATCGACGGTAAAGTGTCTGCGGAAACTAAAGCATTCAAAGCAATAACTCAAGAGAGAGAGAGAGAGATGAAAGGGATAACGAATTTTTCCTTATGCAATTTTTTGAAAATGAGCAAGTGAAAGGTTTGGAAATTTACTTCGCTTATTTATGGAAAAGGAAATGCACTATTCATCCTCGGACTTTTTAGACATCAATTTCGCCTAACTTACCTAACGTGCTTTAAAGCTCACAAGAACATTTCAACAATTCTTGCAAACTGGGGGGCTAACTGTTGGGCTCAAAAATGGTTATGAAGAAATCGATGCCTAAAAACGTAACGGAAACATTGTCTCTCTTTCGGGAATGAAAATCGTAAGAGGATTATCGATTCCGAGCCTCTTACCATCTATTCGATCTCCTCTCGACCAAATGTCGAAGCTCCGCGTCTAGTCAACCGTAGGCTATCGCTTTGCAAAGTCTAGTCATTCAACGCGAGAATATCAAAATCAATGTCTGAGACCTCCGAGAGATCTCAATGAAAGAGTTTTGAAGGGATAAGAAATCACCGTAAACCTCATATAATCGTGTCGTTTTAAATACACGAGCCAGGTTTGGTCGCCGTTGGGCGACTAGATTCTTTCTGAAAGTCTAGTCGCCCACGGGAGACTAGACACAAGCCACATCTAGTCGCCCTTGGGCGACTAGACACGAGCCACGACTAGTCGCCCTTGGGCGACTAGACACGAGCCATGTCTAGTCGCCAATGGGAGACTAGACTTTCACGAACGTCTAGTCTCCCATGGGCGATTAGACACGAGCCATGTCTAGTCGCCCAAGGGCGACTAAGCACATGCCTCGTCTACTCGCCCATGGGCGATAAGACTTTCGCGGACGTCTAGACGCCCATGGGCGACTAAACTCGTGCCAAAGTATAGTCGCCCATGGGCGTCTAAACTCGTGCCAAAGTATAGTCGCCCATGGGCGACTAGATGAGGATAATGTCTAGTCGCTCACGGTTAACTAGACCACGTCCTCTCGATCATCTTCTCCTTCAAATCTTGGTTCGATTATCTCCTGTTTCATCTCGATTGGAATTTCCGTTAAAGTTTCGCGGCAATAATCGTAAAAATTTTTTTCTTTCGTAAAAACTTCGAATTGACCGTATAAAACGATAACGGTTAACTTTTAAATCAAAATTTTCTTAACTATACCATCGGTCTTATCATTTTGTGAAATTTTCACCGCGTAATCGTACGAAGAACAATATCTCCGTAAGAAATAATAAAAATTACTTAGTCGTAAAACAGCCCCAGAAGGCCCAAAGCGCGACAAAAGTTTACTTAGGATTCCAGAGCGAGAATGGGCCTAAGTGCATCAACGATTCACCCGAGTTCCGCGAAAGATAAAAGGAAAACACAATAAAGTCAAAATCTGGCGATAAATATAGAAAAATCGTGAAGATAATGAATTTTCTTGAAAAAAGGAATATTTCCGCATAAAGATATACTCAAATCTAAAGCGAAAAGGAAATCAATTAACATACAAAGGCATATATAAGGGAGGCTAAGGAGAAGAACGGGGGGACACATAAAAACTTCTTCACAATTCACACTTAGAGCAATTAGGTTTATTTTCATTTTTGTTAGCGACCTACGTCTCAATTAGGTTTACAAGTCTTGCGCTGTTAGAACTAGAATACTCGTTGACAGCTCTCACGGCCACGGCTTATCATTTGTTGTAACACTCAACGCAGATTCAGAATAAGATCTCGATTGCTCTCTGTTTTTTCGATTCTCTCTTTTACTTCGATTTTGTCATCTGTTTTCTTCATACTTTGATATGTCGTTGTTTGGTTTAGTAGAAATCCAGGACCTCAGGAAAAGTTAGGTTTTTCCTGGCTTTCCTTTGATTACGGAAATCAACAGTGAGAATTTCGATTTCCAGAGATTAAAATGGTCATAACTTTGTTTTTACTCAACGAAATTGCAAAATTCTTGTTAGGAACTTCCTATCTATCGTTAAGCTATCATTTGAGATCATCAAATCATTCAATTGCATGCAATTTTGAAAAATTTACTATTCACATTCAAGAACACTCAAGAACACATTTCGTTTCAAAATTTCCAAATGAGCACCAAATCTTCTAAACTAAGCCTTGAATCCTCTTTCGCAAGCATTCTCCATGATATTCTAACCATAAGCACAACTTATTCAAGCTTAGAACTCCAAGATTAAAGAACCCATGAATTTAAGAAAGTTTCACATTTTCTTAAAATTTAAAGATTAGAGACATACCTTAGGTTCTTAAAGAGATGAATGCAAGGAAATATTCCAGAGAATGACTTGGAAAATGGGAATGAAATTTTCAAAAATCCTAAGAAGAATTTTGATTTTCTTCTAGCAAATGAGAGAGAGAGAGTTTCTTTTAAAGTGCTTAAGAGAGAGAAAAATTATGGCAATGAAAGAGAGAAGCTACTAAAACATGTGTGAGGGATTAAACTCACCTCTTAGATTTTGTTAATAGGTTTAGATTAGGGAGAGATCTCGTGGGTTGAATCCCGTAAGAACTAGTCGAATGAAAGTTGTTTGTATTGATGATTATAATCGAAACAATGAATACAAAAGAGGTTTAAAACGATCAATGATCAACATAGAGGTTTCAAATTACAAATTATTAATCACTAGATGAATACAAAGGTTCTTGAAAGAATATCTAAGTGTTTAGGTTCAAGATTCGTTGAAGAAGACTCTTGTTCGCCTCCCCTTCTTCTTAAATAGCTCCTTCTCACGCTTAAAAGTTGTTACAACCACTCCAAGAACTCCTCCTGAATTCCTGGAATGCTCAACAACTCTTTGACCAAGTCTACGACCCCTTTTCTTTACCCGAGACCTGCTTCCCTAGCCCTCTGCTTAGCCGAGACCTGGACCTCTCCAGCTTCGCGGAAGTTACCTAGGCTTTTTTCTGATTTCGGTTGGGAGACTAAGTCCTAATGGACCTGATTACGGGCCATTATAAGCTCATCGCCATCTCTCCAAAACCTTGTCCATTGTTTGAACATCCCTTCAGGTAATGGGCCAGATTTGGGCCCAACAGTTGCCCCTAGCTTTCGAGAGGAGGCTCCTCATATCGAAAGCTAGACCTAGCTGTCGTAACCTATATATTTTGTTGAGATAATGATTGCTGCGTATCTCTTTCGCAGATACCAACGATTCAAATCTACGGGCAGGATCGGATCTGATAAGATCTACGGCTCTTATTGGAAGGAAAACAAAAATTCCTCTCCTCTTTTCAAGACGTGATTCGATATAAAGCTGCAATCATTTACTACAAACTTCTCCATCATCTCCACGTCTCAACTCTGTTTTCAAGGTAACTTCCCTTAAAACCACTTATTTTGTTTTACTTTTTGTTTGACAAGCATTTAATTTTTACGCTACTACTTCCTCCTTTCATCTTCTTTAGGCCTCTGTAATTTCGTAGAAACCTTAGTTCCTTAGACTTGTTAGTTTTCGATTCCGATTCCTCTTCCTCTCTTTCCATCTTTTTCAAAATTTCTTCAACTCCATAATGGATCGAAAGAAAGAGGGTTCTGGAGAAACGACAGCTTCTCTAACTTGTCTGGCGATTATAAAAGTTAAACAAAAAATCGGAGAGGATATGGAAAGGAAAATGAAGGAAAAAGCTGCACGAGCTGCAAACCCTTCGAGGGTCTCCAAGCGATCGAAGAAAGGTGAGAGCTCCGACGAGGGTGTCGCCTTTGGTCCTCATCATCCTTCATCTCTAAAGGGTAAAGAGGTTAATAACCTCATGGTCGAAGCCGGTGGTCCCAAAGAGCTTGCGAGAGTCTGTACTCCTGATGAGACTCCGAAGACTGTTCCGGAGGGTTGGTTCTGCGTCCATGAGAAGTACATCACCCGAAGCCTGTTGAGATTCCCTATGCCTGATCTGTTACTCGATCTCCTTGATCACTATAGGCTGGCTCTTCTCCAGCTCTGTCCCTCAGCAATAAGGATCATCCTTGGTTTTATTACGAGGGCTAAGGAGGGGGGGGGGGTTGAGCTCACACTCAGTGATGTAATAAATCTTTATACGATCAAAGAAAGCACCTCAAGAAAAGGTGGTAGTGGGACTTACTACCTCCCTTGTCGCCAACGTCTCGGTGTTTTCCAATTCACCGTCAATGACGAGGATTGAAGGAAAAAGTTTTTTTTGTTAAGATTAACTCTGCTACCGTTCCTGTTGGTTCGAACCTGAGGAACTCTTGATCTGATATTACTGGTTAGAGCTTCTAGGAAGATGTTTGCTCTTCCATTTTCCCTTATAGGTTTTTGACAGCATTGTTTGTCTTGTAGGTATCGACGATCCCCCGAGACTCTCTGACAAGTCAACAAGAGCTCTACTTCGAAGGCTGAAGCAGAGCCCTTCTAGCTAGGGTTTGTTTACCATGTCAAGGATCGGGACTGCTAGATTTCAAGAGCTCTACAATGCTAGCTTCCCGGACCCTGTTCCTGTTAGTCAGCTAGAAGGTAACCATCCATATCTAGACTTGGTAATTTCCTCTAACTCAATGCATGATGGCGTTCTGATGCTAGAACTATATGCCTTGAACCAGTTTCTGACGATAATGCAGTTATATCAGTCTCTACTGAAGCTAGTACCTCCGGAACCGAAAAGACTCAGCAACCAAAGATGCCTCTTCAACCACCATTTCGTGCCAAAGACAAACAGGCCAAGGCTGCAAGTGGCTCTCGTGGAAGTGACAAGAATCAGGGAGGCTCGTTTCTCAGCTCCCTGAAGGATGTTCTTGATGATGCAACCTCAAACACTCTTAAGGATATCGCTCCAATCACCACTGTTCATGATGCTTCGCGTGTTCAAGAGATAGCCCTGGGGCTAGAGGTCCAGGTGGTGAATCATATCATCCAAGCTGCTAGAGATCGTCCAGATACTGAGCCTCCGACTAACAAGAGACCCATAACTGATTATGGAGAAAGAACCTCTAGGTCCTCCTCTTCTTCCAAAGGGGGGACCGTTGGCTGGAGCTTTTCTCATTCAAAGTCAGGGTCAATTCTAGATGACTCCTGGGGGCTTGGAATGCTGATGAGGCACATGAAGAGGATTGGGTGTTCTCTCCCTTCCATTAACAACTTGACCAATTGAGAAGAATACATCGAGATCGCTCACTACTTGGGCCAGGTATGAGGTCTCAATGAACTTTCGAATTATGTATATTCTTTTACATATTTAGCTTACTGCTTTTCGTTTCTTATGTCAGTTAGCTGGAGCTATTAACAGGGCCCAGCTAAAGCTTGAGGACACTTTCAATGGCGCCTCTAATGCCAGAAAGCTAGCTCAAGTCACGAAGCTGTTTAGAGCTACGAAGGAGGGCCTTGATCAAGCTAAAGCTCAAGTCTCTAAGCTTCAAGTTGAGGCAGTAGAGCTCAACTCTCACGTGACGGCTCTCCAGGGGAAAGATGAGAGCCAGGCCCTTGATCTTTAGGTGAAGAATAGGCGGATCTCCGATTTAGAGAGTGCTCGAAAAGTTGTTGAGCAACAAGTCTGAGAGCTGATTACATCCTCCCAAGATCACCAGAAGAACAAGGAAGCCGAGATTAAGCTAGCTGCGAGGAGGGGTAAGAAGGAAGTTGTTGATGCTTACAACAAGATTCTACCTTATGTTAAAGAAAAGTTTGTTAAGAAGAAGGAAGAGGTCTCTCTCCAGGTTTACGCTCATGAGCTGCAAGCTAACATTGATCTCTTGAAAGAGATGCTAGCTAACGAGATCAAGAATGTTGAAGAAGAGTACAATCGCCTAATGGCTCTGCTACCTGAAGCCATTGTTGCTTACAAGAAGGCACAGGTTTGTGACTTTTCAGTCAGTAAACTACCCCTTCCTCAGCTATCCGAGAGCTTAGGTACCTTTGAGATTAATACGTTTAATCTGACTTTCTCTGGAGAGTATGGTTCTAATTTAGGTTTGGTGGAACATTATTCAGCTCCAGCCGAGACATCCAAAGGAGGTAACGACAAAGAGGTAGAGGAAGAAGATCCAACTATCGAGACAGATGGATGAAGGGAAAGGAGACTAAGAGCCAGGAGCTCTTTTAGCTTGTTTTAATTTAAGTTTAGAATTCTTGCCCAAGGGGCTTTTCTCTGGTTATTTTTAAGACTTAATAGCATGTGGAGGCTTTTAAACCCAGGTTTCAGATTAAGCTATCGTATTTACTTTCTTAAGTATTGGTTTATACTTGGAAAATATTCGCTATTTTAGACGTGACTTGTTTAAGGAAGAGTTTCCCGAAAACTTCAAGCAAGAGGTTTCAGACGCCTTCATTTATCAGTTATCTAGGCCTGAGAATGCTAAGTTCGGAAACCATTAAGTTATTGATTCCTGAAATCGTTTTAGATTTCAGAAGCCTTTTGTAACAGGTCTTAGGTTCCTTTTAATGACAGGTTTTGGGACCTTCTAAGGACAGGTCTCGTAACTTTAGAACATGAGGTCTTGGTAACGGATCTCGTGATCTTCAGATAAGAGGTCCTGAGACCCTTGAAGAAGAGGTCTCGGAACCTGTTTGATTGCAGGTCTCGTGTCCTTAGGACAAAAGGTTTCAGGACCTGTCGATAGCAGGTCTCGTGAACTTCGAGTAAAAGGTCTTGGGGTTTTTGATAGGAGGCCTCGGAACCTGTTGATAACAGGTCTCGTGACCTTCGAATAAGAGGTCTTGGGAACTTTTGATAAGAGGTGTCGGGACCTTTCGATAACAGGTCTCGTGACCTTCGAATAAGAGGTCTTGGGACCTTTTGATAAGAAGTTTTGGAACTTGTCGGTAACAGGTCTCACGACCTTCGGATAAGAGGTCTTGGGACCTTCTGATAAGAGATCTCGGAACCTGTTGATAACAGGTCTCGTGACCTTCGAATAAGAGGTCTTGGGACCCTGAATTTGTGTTAATGATTTAAAGACTTTAGGAACAATTTTTTGGGAACATGAAATGGTTGTTAAGGATTTTAAGACCTTAAGTTCAGGTTTCTGGGAACCTGGAATGTTGCTAAGGATATTAAGACCTTAGGTTCATGTTTCTGGGAACCTAGAATGTTTCTAAGGATTTTAAGACCTTAAGTGTTGTTAAAGATTTTAAGATCTTAGGTGTTGTTAAGGATTTTAAGACCTTATGTTCAGGTTTCTGGGAACCTGGAATGTTGCTAAGGATTTTAAGACCTTAGGTGTTGGTAAGGATTTTAAGACCTTATGTTCAGAGGTTTCTGGAAACCTGGAATGTTGCTAAGGATTTTTAAGACCTTAGGTGTTGTTAAGGATTTTAAGACCTTATGAATAGGTTTCTGAGAAACCAAATTTATATTGACAACCGCTTTATTGATAAAATTTGTCGGATATATTGAGATACATCGAATATAAAAATGTTGAGAGCCGTAGGCTCTTTTGGCATGCATAGAATGTTGTGATTCATTGGGTTATATGTCTTGGTTCAAACATATGCCCCCTTTGGTTGACATAGAAAGCATGTTGAATGGAGTTGGAGTTGCACTCATGACGGAGCTGCCTACGTACCCTGTCGANTTTGTCGGATATATTGAGATACATCGAATATAAAAATGTTGAGAGCCGTAGGCTCTTTTGGCATGCATAGAATGTTGTGATTCATTGGGTTATATGTCTTGGTTCAAACATATGCCCCCTTTGGTTGACATAGAAAGCATGTTGAATGGAGTTGGAGTTGCACTCATGACGGAGCTGCCTACGTACCCTGTCGAGGGATCAAGCCTAACGTAGTTCGAGGAGATTACAGTACCTAATGATAATATTTCTTCAGGTTCATGGTGTTCCTTGATCGGATTTTAGGTACCCCGGTTCGTACCTTTAAGAGCTTATAGACGTCGGGTCGTACCACATGGATGATCCGATAAGGACCCTCCCAATTGGTTCCTAATTTCCCAGCACCTCACTTTTTGGTATTATCAAAAACTTTCCTTAGTACGAGGTCACCAACTGCGATGGTAATTGCTTGCTGGTAATTTTGAATGCGCAGCAATGCTTGGTTTCGTCGTTCCTCGATCAAATCGAGGTTGTCTAGGAAAAGCTGATTATCAACTTCAGGATTGGATGTACACAAACTTCATCGAAGGCTTCCAACTGAGGTTTCGGCTAGGACAACAACCTCCATCTCGTAGGCTAAAGAGAAAGGAGTTTCCTCCGTAGCCCTTCGTGGGGTGGTTCGGCATGCCCAAAGCACTTCAGGTAACGTATCGGACCAGGATTTCTTTTTGGTTCCAAGGCATCTCTTGAGGTTAGCTAATATTGATTTATTAGCAGCCTCCGCCTGACCATTTCCTTGAGGGTATCGGGATTTTTATGTGGTGAGACGAATGTCCCATTTATCGCCGAATGCTATAAAGTCGTCGGATATGAACTGTGATCTGTTATCAGTTACAATTTCGTAGGGGACACGATGACGACATATGATGTCTCTCCATATGAATCATTCCACCTCGAATTTGGTTACCTGTTAGAAAGCCTCAGCTCCAATCCACTTGGTGAAATAATATGTCAAGACTAAAAGGAAGCGAAGCTTCTGCTGTCCTTACCCTGAGGCTAGTAATGGTCCTACGATATCCATGAACCACCTCATAAATGGGTATGGTACAGATATCGAGGATAGCTTTTCCGTAGGATGATGTATAATCGGGGTGTGTCTCTGGCATTTATCGCATTGGGAAGAATGTTGGTGTCAAAAACAGCCATCTCGAAATTAACGTCCAAGATCGCATTGACTCAGAAACACGACCAACGTCTGGACTCGTCGTCGTCTAAGACTTAGCATTAACTAGACTTACCGTTATCTAGACTTAATGTCGTCTAACCTTACCATCATCTAAACTCACCGTCGTTTAGACTTAACGTCATCTAGACTTATGTCATCTAGATTCACCGTCGTCTAGACTTGCCGTCATCTCGACTTGCCATCGTCTAGACTTACCGTCGTCTAGATCGCAAGCCAATTGGGGTCCAGACGATCTTTCAAAAAGATCTATCCGTCGTCTAAATCTCGTTTCGTCTCGATTGGAGTTTCCGTCAAACTGTCGTGACGATAATCATAAGGATTCGTACTTTTCGTGAACTTCGTATCGATCGTGTAAAATGACGATGGTTAACTTAAACACCAGAAGAGTCTAAAATATACGATTAGTCTTATCGTTCCACGAAACTATTACCGCTTGGTCTTACGGGAAACGGTTTCTCCGAAAGGAATTGTCAAAATCACTTAGCCGCGAAACGGCTCGGAAGGGCCCAAATCGCAATAACAGTCCACTTAGGATTTCGGGTGAGAACCGGCCCATTTATGATGACGGTTTGCCAGGGTTTCGCGAAAATGTTACGTTTCGAGAAAATAAGGAAGGATCTCGAAAAAGATATATGCGAATCGGGGAAAAGGAATATTTCCACGAGAAGATATGCACGAATCAGGGATGAAAAAGGAAACGAGCCAAACCCATGAAGACCAATATAAAGGGCGCGAAGGAGAAGGATAAGGGGGGATATACAACACAATTTTTGTCACCGCAAAACACTTCGGAAAAACTAGTGTTCTTACTTTGCTTTCTTTAGCGAGCTGCATCTCAACTAGGTTACGAGTCTACGTTGTAGTTC
>OVAN01013205.1:0-13035 GCA_900406275.1 Anastatica hierochuntica
GTCACTTCAACCCTTATTCTCCCCCTGCTTGAGAGCACGCAAAGTTAAAAAACCATCGTCATTAGTAATAGCCATATATTTGAGGGATCAAGTAGACTTACCTGTTAGATAGACATTTGAGGTATCAAGCAGACTTATCTGTTGGACTTTGTAGGTATCATGAGGAAATTCTGACATGTAGAAACACGTGTTGACATACCTTTGTTGTTCCATCTGTTGCAGAGGTGGACTTTGTCTTTATCTTTGTCTTCCTAAGTAATGCACACCTCTGCCTTTCGGAGGAATTCTTCTATAAGTCTACTAGCCATAATTTATTTCATTTGTACTATCAATCCAGCCCTCAACGACACACACACATATTTTCATTGCCAAAGAAAAATATCACAGATAACATTTCTTTTAACTTCTTCTTGATACAGTGCATGATGTCTCAGCTTACTAGAATTAACCCAGGTCATCCCTGATTCACTACAACACTTGACGATACAGATTAGTGATACAACTCATAGACTACACTAACGCAACCATTAGCAATTAAATCACATAGTGGGAATATAACCTGCAATGACGTCACATGTGCCACATCTTTGAATTGGAATGAAAAAACGAAATTTAATACTATTCATTTTTTAATTTCACATACCTTTTTCTCCTGAAGTACTACAGGGGTTGCCTCAGCATCTAGATCAAAGCATATACTCTGCTCTTTTAGACTTGTGCCATCTAGTGATCATGTCTTTGAACGATAACTTTCACTCTGTCATGCCTTTATCATGCCCTTAGTCAGTTTTCAACCTTTATCCGTCATAGAAAGAAGCTGGAATTTTGGTCGATGCAAGTTTTATTTCAACGATCACACCTTGTACTATCATTGGATTTTCTTCCAGTACAACCACTGTCACAGATATTTACATAGTAAGACTTGCACTATCACTTGACTCCTCAAGTGCAAGAATTTTCTTTTATAAGACTTTAAGTTCTTCTTTAGCTTTTTGCAACCTTTCTTTATGCGAAATATGTACTTTTCAGAGCATGACGGCATGATTCATAGCTTTTTCCATCTAGGATTCTAGATTTCAAACAAATTCAAAGCCTTATATACACCTAAACCAGTACCTGTCACAGCCATGCACACTCGACAAAAATATTATATCTCACATACACCAATTGCTTTCTTCAGTGTAACAAAACGGTTAAAATCCAATGGATTTGTGAACAAATCAGCTAATTGCAAATCTATGACAACATGTTCAATCACTACCTGTTTCTCCTCCACCAGCTCTATAATGAAGTGTTGCATTATGTTAATGTGTTTTTTCCTTGAGTGTTGTACCGGATTTTTGGATATGTCAATGGCACTTTTGTTGTCGCAGTAAACCAAGAACGATCCGGAGTCCATTCCGTAATCAGCTGACATTTGCTTCGTCCACATGAGTTGTGTGTAATAGCTTCCCATGGCGATGTATTCGGCTTCTGCTATGGACAATGATACAACATTATGTTTCTTGCTCAACCACGAGACTAGATTATTTCCTAGAAAAAAAACACCCTCCACTTGTGCTCTTACGACCATGTACACTTCCTGCCCAATCTGCGTCATAGTATCCTGCAAGATTTTTGTTTGACCCTTTGGTGTAGTAGATGCCAAGATTGATTGTCCCCTTAACATACTTGATGATTCTTTTCACTACCTCAAGATGTGACTTCTTTGACTTTGCTTGATATCTTGCACATACCCCAACACTTAAACTCATGTCTCGTCTACTCGCAGTAAGATAAAGAAGACTTCCAATCATTCCGCTGTAGAGCTTTAGGTCAACATCCTCACCAGCTTCATCTTTGCACAACTTGGTTGTGGTACTCATGGGTGTCTTTGCTTCTTTGCAGTGATCCAGACCAAACTTTGTCATTAAGTTTCTAGCATAGGTACTAAGTGACACAAATACTCCTTCTTCTATTTGACGTATCTGCAATCCCAGAAAATACTTCAGCTCTCCCACCATGCTCATTTCGAACTCTTGTGTCATGTTTTGAATGAATGCATCAACCAGCTTTTGTGAAGTTCCCCCAAAGATAATGTCATCTACATAGATCTGAACCACCAGAATATCTCATTCTTGTTCTAAGATGAGACCATCTCCAATGTATTCCTCTATTTTTTTCTTCTATAATAGAGATGGGTTTTGCTCCAATTTATTTTCCTATTTTTCTCTCTAAAAAGAATATTCTTCAAAGATTATTTTTTAGTTTTAAATTAACACTCTATACTTATAAATGTTGAAAAGTTACTCATTTATTATAACTTTTCGAAATTTTTTATAAAGTTGCAATATTATTTAAACTAAATAGTTTATTATAAAAAAAATTATAATAAAAATAATAAAATAAAGTAGACATTATTTTTTTTCCTGACATCACAAAGTACACATTATCTAACCATCAGCATTACTATTAAATTGTTAAAACATGTTGTATTAATTAATATTTAAGTTCAACTTAAATATATTATCAATATGTAAAATCTATGTGGAACTTTAAATAATTAATTAATGATTTTAGTTTTAAATATAAAGTTTAAATATCATTTGTTAAATAAAAAAGTTAGATTTTAAAATAAGATAATAATATTGTTTNATTTATTTATTTTATTTATGATTGTAAAAACTTAAAAATTATTATGTAAACAAAAAAGTTGTGTTTTATATGTAAAAAAGTGATTATTTCTCATAAACATGTATTTTAATTATAATTACAAAAAGTGAAAGGACCAATGTGTAAATAAAAAAGTATGACTCTATTATAGAGGAATGCTATTTTTTCTCCCTAAATATAGAGGAAAAAATAGCAATCTCTATTTTAGAGGAAGAAATAGAGAAGGGTTGGAGCAAATTTGACTTTATTATAGCATATAGAGTCAAAAATAGCAAAGGGTTGGAGATGCTCTGAATAGTGTCTTGTCGACACTTCTTCTAACATACCCTCTATCAATAAGAAAGTCTGTTAGATGTTCATACCAGGCTCGCGGAGCTTGTTTCAACCCATACAATGACTTGTTTAGCTTGTAGACGTGGTCTGGACTTGTGGCATCTTCGAAGCCCTTGGGTTGTTGTACAGACACTTCTTCTTGGAGCACACCATTCAGAAAAGCACTCTTGACGTCCATCTGATACACAGTAAAGTTTAAGATGCATGCCATACGTATAAACAGTCTGATGGACTCAAGTCGTGCCACAGGTGCAAATGTTTCTTCAAAATCAACTCCTTTGATCTGAGAATACCCTTGTACAACGAGTCTTGCCTTATTTCTGACAATCACACCATTTTCATCAGTGTTTTTTTTAAAGATCCACTTGGTTCCTACAACATTCACCCCATCTGGTCGTGCCACAAGTTCCCATACCTCATTTCGAACAAATTTTTCCAATTATTCTTGCATAGTACCAATCCAAAATTCATCATCAAGTGCTTCATTATGATGATCTCTTCGCTCAATTGTAGATACAAAGCAAGCAAATTGTACCATCTCCCTAAAGTTGGTGGTCACTCCTCGAGTTTTCCTCCCTTCATATATTCTTCCTATAACAACATTTGCGTAGTGATTTCAATGAACTTTCAGAGTCACTTCTTGACTCTTCTCCTTCAGACTTGTTTGTGTTTCCAACTCGGTCTGTGTTAGTCTAATCTGTGTCATTTTCTGAGTCATCAATTCTCCATTTCATAGCTGATACATCACCAAACACAACATTCACTGATTCCATGATCATCTGCGACTGAGTGTTATATACTCGATATGTTGAGCTACTTCCAGAGTAACCCAAAAAAATGCCCTCATCACATCTGCATCAAATTTTCCCAAATGGTCCTTGTGGTTGAGAATGTAACATCTACATCCAAATACATGGAAGTACCCCAGATTTGGTACCTTGCCCTTCCAAATTTCATAAGGATTCTTTGTAGTACCCCTCCTAACAAAGACTCTATTGATGATGTAACATGTCGTATTGATTGCTTCTGCCCAAAATCTAGTTGGTACATAATTTCCATGCATCATTGCTCTGGCCACTTTTTGCAGAGTTTTATTCTTCCTTTCTACTACACCATTTTGTTGAGGGGTTCTTGGTGCAGAGAATTGATGGACAATACCTTGACTCTCACAAAATGTTTTCATGGTTTCATTCTGAAATTTACCATCATGATCACTCTGAATCTGCTTCAGACCACCTTTCTCATTCAACAGTTGTAGTGCCCAGATCTTGAAACTTTCCACTTTGTCAGCCTTTTCTCGAATGAATCTGACCCATGTGAACCTTGAGAAATCATCAACCAGCACAAACACATACCTCTTTCCTGCAATACTTTCTGTCTGCATTGGGCCCATTAGATCCATATGTACTAGATCAAGTATTGTCTTTGACTGAATATCTTGAACATTTTTGTGTTGCACCTTTACTTGTTTTCCCTTGTTGCAGGGACCACACACCATATTATCTGCCTGTTTAAGTTGGTGCACTCCACGAACTATCTTCTTATCAATAGTGATTGTCAGATGTCTGAAGTTTATATGACCTAACCGTTGATGCCACAGGTTTAGATCATCCCTAACCGATAAGCATTGTGACGAGTTTTCCCACATGTAGCAGTTGTTTCCTGATCGAATTCCTTGTATCACAACTCTTCATTTCTCGTCAATCGCTTTGCAGTCAATTTGTGTGAACTGAACAATCAGACCTTCATCACAGATTTGACTAACACTGATCAAGTTTTCTTTCAACCCCTGAACCAGGTACACATTCGTCAGTGGTGGAAGATCTCTTGCACAAGTATCTCCCTTTTCTTTGATACCTCCTTGTCTCCCATCTCAAAAAGTGACCTTTCCTCCTTTGATTGTCTTGATGTTTTGAAGGTTTTCTCGTGACCCTATCATATGTCGAGAGCATCCACTATCAAAGTACCAAGGTCCATTGTGTTCTGGCTCAGCTGCTAATAAAGCCATACTACACCTCAATATGAGTCCAGTTGCAGTGATCCTTGTCGTATTTGCCCTCAGATCAGTACTTTTCAACCAAACTTGATTTCGATACCCGTTCCACCAGTACTTTCCTTGACTCATCAGTCATTTTACCCTTTCTTTGAATCTGTAGCAGTTGACCTTGAAATGTCCTGACTTGCCACATAAGAAACACCCTTTTCTCACGGGTTTGGTTTCCATTTCTGATTACTCAGCATGTAGCATCTTGCCTGACACAAACTTGATTTGTTCTAAATATGATCCTCCATACCCATTGTACCCCAGACCTCTTATGGGTCTCTCTGTTTTGCCACAACTTAAAATCTCATCCAGCTTTTGAGACCCAGTAAGCATTCTGATAGCCTTGTACTGATGATCCAGTTTTGCTTGACGTTCTTTAGATAATTTCTTCTCAACCTGTACTTCCTCCATTAGCATGTCTACTCTAGTTGTTATAGTCAAATTTTCTTTCATCAGACGCATACTATCACAGCTAATCTTTTTTTCAACTTCTAGTTGATTATGTAGTATGACCACCACTGACTCAAGACATTCCTTCTCTTTGATCAGCCATACATTATCTTTTCCAGCTTAACCAATGTCTGACACACCTGATGATAATTCTCAGTATCAACTTCAGTGATACCAATGAAGGCAACAAAATTGTATGCTTCCTCCTCTTCCTCACTGTCTCCATCTGTCTTATTTTCATCTATCCTAATCAAGGATTTCTCTCTGTGATGCTTCTGATCGTTGATACACTCCAGTTATGTATGACCAATCCCTTAGCATCCAAAGCATTTTATCTCCCTTCGTCGCACTGTCTGACACTTTGTCTTAAGATGCCCAAAGCCGTTACATTCATAGCATTGTATTTCCGGTTTGTTAGTAGACTTCTCTACCTCAGATGATTTCTTAGTGACATGAACTTTTTCTGACCCTGTCCCTGCTCAACTCTTCGCAGAACTTTGTTGAATCTTCTCACAAGCATACTCACAGGATTTTCTGTCGTATCCACCTGTTGCGTGGTTTCATGAGAGATCAGTGCCACACCTTTTCTTTGCTTAACTCCTCCATCTAACTCAATCTCATGAGCTCGAAGCATTCCCACAACTTCATTAAAACTGATTGTATCAGTGTTAAGGGACACTGACATAGCTGCCTTGTATTTGTATACTTAGCTGGGAGACATCTCATAAACTTTTTGACCAACTTTTTGTCCTTGTATCTCTTTCCTAAGGTAAGAGCTTCCTGTGCCAAGGAACTTATCTGAGATCTGAACTCTTCAATTGCCTCATGCTCCCCAATCTTCAGATTCTCAAATTTTGAAGCCAGGAAATCTTTCCTTGAGCTCTGCACTTTTTTGTCCCTTCAAAGTGTTTCTGAAGTATGTCCCAGACCTCCTTAGCGATCTCAATTCCCTGAATCAACTCAAAATGTTTCTGTGATACACAAACATGTATGGTAGATAGAGTTCGAGAGTTGTACTTAGACATCTTCATCTCTGTATAAGTCCATGATTCTTCTGGTTTAAGCTTCACATTTCCTGACGCATCAGTAATTGTTGGCTTTGTCCATCCTTTCACAACAATTTTCCATGTCATAGCATCGATACCCCTTATGATAGATCTTATCCTTGATTTCCAAGAACCATAGTTCTTCCATCAAACATGATTTTTGCACTGGATATCAACTCGTGATAGTTCTCCATTTTTCCGCAAAATCACACCTGTTATAAACTAAACTGGTGACTGCTCTGATACCAATTGAAAGTGTGAGGACTATCACAGGAACGAATTCATAGACTGTAACAATAGATTTTTCTACACAACTGTTGTATATTACTAGATCTATTTCAAAATACTTACAAGTGATTCTGAACAGAAGTTACAACAAGCTCAAGACACTCCTTGACTTGTTTATCTAGCCTCACACGTTTCTATGGATCAAATACAAGAACCAAGAAACTCTTCCCCCTTAGTCCTTTGTGATTTCACTCTCTATACAAGACAAATGAAACCCCCAACTTGACTAGTACACGTTTCTGGATCTAATACCTGATTCCATAAACGCTCTTCTTAGCCCTCGTGTTTCTCTCGCTTACAAGCTTTAGAAACACAATACTAAGAACGATGTTTTCTTTTTTCTCAAAAAAACATTCAAAAGAAAATAAATCTCATTCTTAATTTATTAATACCCATAGATCAAAAACCCTAAAAAACTAATAGATAATTATGAAATATAAAAACATTAATATTTCCATAATTATCTTCTTCATGATATCTCCTCAAGAATATTCTCCAACAATCTCCAGCAGCCAAGATCCACTAAATCTTCTTGATTCGCAATATCATGCTCATCCTTATCCAGGATTTTGTTGTTGTTTCTACTCCTATGACATCGTCATTCGCTTCACTGTCACAGGTACTGTTACAAGTACTGTAACAAGTAATGTAATAAGTACTGTAACACCCCTTGCACCTTCAAATAGTACTTGACTTTTTCGGTAGAAACAATGCGGAGAGCAATTGCTTAGGCGAGATATCGTCTATTAAGGTGTTTATAAAGGGAGAGGCATGCATTCGTGTGTAATTGTATTTACTGTGCACTGATTTATTTTCAAAAATGGGCGTAACTGTTGGTGATTATTTCAGGATGGTAATATTGATTTTCTTTTGGAAATGATTTTATTAACAGTTTTTTGTTTGCTCTTTTTGTAACTCCTGTTACGTTTTTTGGGCCTAATAGAGTTTAATAGTAAGGAAGGAAGAATATATATAAATATATATATATATATATATACATATATATACACACTAATGGCCCCGTACTTGAAGTGGGCTACATTGTTTTGTATGAGGTCCATGTAGTTGCCTTTCATAAGAACTATTAAAGCTCGTCATTTGCCCAACTCGGTTTAATTGTTTTATCTTGCCTAATTTATGGTGTACATGAACTTCTTGGATTTCATATTCTGGTTTTAGTTTGAGGGAAGGTAGATAATGTGATACATGTTAATCAATATTGTCACCAAAGGGTGTTTTATATAATTCGTATCAATATTAATAGAGGCGTAGTGACACATGTTAATTAATACTGTCACCAAAGGGTGTTTTATATAATGTGGCACGACAAGAAACAAAGTTTGCTAATGATTGAATAGATAGTCTCAAGGTTCTCACATCACATTTTCTTCTTTTTTGTAAGTCTTTTTGGAGTGTTCCTTTCTTAAAGTCATTTTGAATTTCTTGATAAGAGGTAATCTCTTGTCGACGAATAATATGGTGTTGTCCGATTGTTTCTAGACGAAAGGACCGTGAAATAAAGTTTTTTAATAGTTCTCTTAGTCAAGTTTAGTAAGTTATATGTTTTTCGGATTTTCTTCTACAAACCTGCATATATTTTTTGGATTCATATTGGTAACCATAATTACCAAGTGATCCAAGTTGATGTCGCAGTGGAATCCTCGTAAAATGGATGCCTGATAGCCACACAATGTAAGGTGCGCGGTTGTTGTCATGCATAAATGGTGTTTTGTTAAGTTACAGTAACTTTTAGCATTTTTTTGTTCTGGAGGGTTAAACGTTATCTACCTTCCTACCTTGAGCCATAAAATCATTTTAGCATTGTTGTATTGTGGGTCTAGCAATTTACTTCCACACACCATTCGTACTTCACCTACAACATCTGGGGCTGGCAAATTTCGTCAATAACCTACACATTAAAGTGTTCGTATCATCATTTTGACTATCGATTACCTGGGAGTTTCTACTTTGTGCCAGCTAAAGATAGAAATTGTTTGTCCGTGTGTACCAAAACCTATTGTTAGGTAAGTTAGCTGTCTCACCTTTTGAGTAGTTCTATTATTTTTTACTTGTTATACGTATCGCACACAAATTGTTTGTGATTTTGTAGTTACGGTTGTTTGGAGGGTATAATAATGTGAGAATCTGTAAACTTGGCATTCGCTGATAATATCTATGCGATTCACCATTGTGGAGTTGTGCATACTGCCTTCGATTAGTTGCCCCTATGTTTGCATATGTCTGGATATCATATGTTGTGATGTATATTATTTGTTATATAAATGTTTGAGACCATACCATCTCGTCTACTAAGACCATTAGGATGTTTATTATTTCTTCCTTAAAAGACATGTTGCAGACCAGCCATAACCGAAGAAGTATGTATGCAGCAGTTTGGCAAATGTAAGCAAACAATATGTTTGTGTTCATTCGTGAACCTATAAGAGAAGCAAATATTAAGTTGAATAGAAATATTGCTTATCCAGGTCCATGCATATTTTGAGGTCTATTAGGACAGTTGTCGTCCAAGTTTTGTGGTTATAAAGGCATTAGATTCATGAATGAAAATGTTATATGTCTCAATTTGATTAGGTAACAGTCCCTTAGGTTTTTGGGGTTTTAAAGACAATACCATATTGGAATGATGTTGGGTCAGCCTCTTTCATTATTTGGGTCCTCTTGTGTTGGTCTTTAACGCTATTCTGAAAACATAATTTGAGAAGTTATTGCGCTTGATTGTTTATGCAAACAAATTAACAACGAAACTTTAAAATTTATAAGCCCATTTTCTATCAATCCTATAATCTGCAATTGCACGGAAATACTATTGTAGTACTTTGGGGTCAAACCACAAGGAGCAACTTACCTAACTACTAAGATTTAAGCATTGGGAATGCACGTTTAAAGTCTAATCTAAGCAAATAAGAGAGGTTGGGGATGTTTTTGAGTTTTCTTAAGATTCTTCTAAATGAAAGCAAGGCAAGAAAATAGGCAACTTAATTGAAATCAATAAATTCAAATAAAGAAAGCAAACATAAATATAAAGGTGCAAACTTGAAATAAACAATAAACTAAGACAATGGACCAAGGGTTGTTATAATTGATTTACTTAGCAAGACGGTAAAAGAGGTGTTAGTTCAATGTATTAAGAACAAATCCAAAACCAAAGATATTACTAGTCTAATTCACTCTCGTCACAATAAGTCATTTCCTTATTGATACACTCACTCAGCTCTCGCTTTTTGCAAGTGATAAATCAAATAGAAATTATTAAGAACAAGTCCATATAGTCACTAATCAACCTAGCAATCAATTTCCATCGGCTAAATTGAAATAGCAAGAATTAAGTTCTCGTAGACATTTCATCGAACATCACTCGGGCATGAAATGCATAAAAGTCTAAATCTTAGTTAACTACTCTAAAACCTAACATTAAGCTCACCTTATCCTTCGAAAAACTAAGATTAACCATCCTTAACACCAATTTTACAACTTAGCTAAGCAAATCTAAACATCCAAAGATCCATTAAAATGACTACTCACACATGCTTCAGAGAAAGAAAAGAGAAGAAGAAACATAAAGCACTATCATAGAAAAGTTGGGTTTTTAGATCCTTGATACAAACTATAAAGAGAGACTCTTGATCTTAAAGATCGAGAAAAATCATAAAAACTCAATCTATGATCAAGAAATAGTAGTACAGTTCTTTTTTACACAAATTAGGTTTAAAGGTATTTATAGGTGGAAGAAGGGTGATTTTCGGGTGAGTGCAAGCCACTATCGACCATGTGCAAGTCGCTATCAACCAGCCTGGTTGATAGTGGCTTGCATTTAGCAGGAAATTATTTTGTGCAACTCACTATCGACCGCATGCAAGTGACTATCGACCAGCACGGTCGATAGTGGCTTGCATTTGTAGTTTATGGCTGCTTGTTTGGTTCAATGCTTGCATCTTTGCTTCCCCTTTCCCATATGCTTTTGGCTTGATTCCTCTTGTTTTTTCATCATTTAATCACCAAGAATCCATTTCTCCAAGCTCTCAAATCGTTCATCCAAAGGTTTTACCTACAAATGCAAAAAGATGTATGCAAATTCAAAATTTCATAAACTAGACTCAATTCCTAAACTATATGAGTTTTGTCACTGAAATGCATTATATACACCCTGAATGCCACTAAAACAAGGATTAAATGGACTAAAAAATACATTAAAACCTATACACATCAACTCGCCGAACTTGCCCTTTACTTTTCCTCAAACAAACAACAAAGATCAAACTCGGAAGCGAGGTTTAAAAACAAGAATCACATGCCAAATTATGTCTAGAAAAACTTCCAATCCAAGGCCCTAAAGAGTAGTAACATAATGGATGAATCATGAATAGTTAATGTACTTCGCCATGCTCATCACAAGAACCATCTCTACGAAACAAAGCTAAACATCCACATATCATCTTATTCACCAATCTCTTAACATTCAATTAAGCTTGTGATATGTAGTCTTTACTTATGGGTAAGAAGTTTCATTCTACTTGGCTTGGAAATAAAAATGATTAATTTCGAGGTGGTGTTTTAGAGGAGGTTTCACTCAACTTCTAATGGTGGTTTCTCTCAAAAACAAGTAATGCAAGATAAATGGCAAAATCAAGGTAGTAGCCAAACAACTTCTGCATACATAGATATTGCTTCCACTAAGCTATTCAACCTAATTTCCATGTATTTCATACACTACCTGGATGTGTTTCCCTTCCTAAGACTCTTGAAATCGAACCCCTTTTGCTTTTTTAGCATGATATATCAATGTTTCCCAATGAGTTCCACAACTCCCTCTTTTATTTTCCAATAAGCACTTAGAGATTCTTCTTTTCCTTCACTTAAGCTCTTTATCTTTAGGCATCTCTTTTCTATATTCCTTTTCATTTAGAACCACTATTACTAAATCAATTCCTATGATTTATTCTTTGTTTTAGTATCATTAGTGACTCTCTTTTCTATTTCATTTTTGAGACTTATGCTTGAACTAGACATATTTTCGAATCTCTTTTACTCCACTACTTAAATATTCTTTTCCTTTTGCATAACACATTTGCATCATTTCCCATTTAAGAACCTACTTCTCAAGTCTTTGACACTAGATACACCAAAAATAAATCCTTAAACCCATGTATGAATTGAAAAATCTCTTTCTAAATTCTAGTTAACTTTAAAATGAGGTTAACTCTAAGGAAGCACGAAAGTTTGTCGTTCAACTTCATTATACACAAGTTTTTCCCATATGTTCATTTTCCAAAAGAGGTCTCACATCTAAATGATTAGGAGGGTCTAAAAAGAAAGGTTTTAGGTTTTCAAGGTTGGGGTAACCACTCTTAAGATGATAGTAGTCACTTGAGTTAAGAAGAGTGGTAAAATAGTGTCGAAACGTAACTCTAGTGTCTAGTGTTTCACCATAGAATAGAACTTCAAGACCATAAACATGAAAAAAACTAAATTGAATTAGGTTCTCCTTAGATGGGATTGGCTTCAAATCTAATATGCTTTCATTTTCACAAAGAACTTCAAGAGGCCAATTCCAAGCATGGATTTCCAAATTTCTAGATGGTTCAAGCATTATATTACTACTAATGAGGGCATTGAGTTGTGACCATGACTAAGTCTACTTACAAAACATGGTTCTTTATGCGAAATGCACCCTATATGGTTTTAACCACCTAAAAAAAATTTCACAAAATTTAGCTATGTAAAATGCATATTCACAATGCATGACTCAAGGACGAAAAAGCAAAACAAAACCAATAAAAATGCTCGTTAGTACTGAGCCCTGATAGCTCAGGTTTTTGCCCGAGATAACACTACAAGTGCACAGATATACGTTGTAGTGGTTCGGGATCGAATCCACAGAGACCAAAGGTAGCACGAAGAAATAAAATCAAACAGCGGGCTAAGGCTAAAAAGATGTCTTTAAGAATGATGCAAAATTCGAAATAAAGAAAACAAAGAAGCGCAGACAGCAAACAACGGGGTTGTAAAACAATCAAAGAAGTGTTGGGCATAGGGTATTCTCAGGGAAACAATTCATGGTTGATTCAAACTAGAGATTAGGGAAGAGGTTAAGAACCGTCTTGAACTCAAATTATAATGTGGAACTCATCTACTTCTGTACTCACAGTGCCGTATTCACTAGAAACCTCGAGACTAACTTCCGTTAACCCTCGATTTCTAGTC